>JAHDVE020007945.1:0-206482 GCA_022606495.2 Halesus radiatus | reverse complement strand
ATAGAATTTTTTCATGTCTTTTGGACAGCGGTGCTTCTGTAAGTTGTTTTGGTGGAAACACTTACAAATATTTTGTTAATTTAGGATTAAAAATAATTAGTTGTAAATCATTCGTCACAACTGCTGATGGTAAGCGTCAGGATATTATTGGCACAATAGAGTTACCAGTAACTTATAGGGAAACAACGGAAAAAATTATTTTCTTCATAATTCCTTCTCTATCAGCTACGATTATTTTAGGGGTCGACTTTTGGAAACAATTCCAATTAGCTCCGCAATTGTTCCCAAGGGTGGACAGCAGTAATTTGAAGACTACGGTGGGTGAGATTCGAAAAGTTACTGCAGCCAATTTTCTTACTTCCGGAGATAATCGTAAGCTGCAAAAAATAATTAGACAATTTGAAAACATATCTTTTGAAAAATGTGGATTAGGACTTACGCACCTGGTACAACATCATATCGAGACCACGGGTCAACCGATAAAACAACGATACTATCCTTTGTCTCCAGCACGTCAACGCCTATTAGAAGCTGAATTGAAAGATATGTTAGCTTTGGGAGTTGTGCGTCCATCACGTTCGGCTTGGTCTAGCCCGGTTCTGTTGGTAACAAAGAAAGACGGTTCCGCGAGATTCTGCCTAGACAGTCGTAAAATTAATGGCGTCATTCGGCGAGATTCATACCCACTACCTTATGTATCTCGGATTGTAGATAAGCTACGGGGTGCGCGTTTCATCTCTTCTATAGATCTCTCGAAGGCGTTCTGGCAAATTGCTCTAGATGAATCTTCAGCTCCTGTAACGGCATTTGTTGTTCCGGGGTATGGTCTTTATGAGTTTACGCGTATGCCCTTCGGCCTAAAAAATGCACCTAGTGAATTGCAACGTTTAATTGATAAACTGTTTGGCCCAGAATTTGATGATAACGTATTTGGATATGTAGATGATTTAATATTAATTTCGGAAAATTTTGAATCGCACTTAAAGCTTTGGCAGAAGGTTTTCTATCGTTTAAAAGAAGCCGGACTAACAATAAACTTAAAAAAGAGCGAATTTTGTAAAAAGGAGTTAAAGTATTTGGGATATATTGTAGATTCGGAAGGACTGAGAACAGATCCCATTAAAGTAGAATGCATTAAAAATTACCCGATTCCGAAGAACTCAAAACAAATAAAGGCTTTCATAGGATTATGCGGTTATTATCGTCGTTTCATTAAAAATTTTTCCACGATAGCAGCTCCTCTGACTAAACTTACAGGATCAAGGAAAGGAGTAAGCAATTTTGTATGGTCCAAGGCAGCGGAAAATTCGTTTAACAAATTAAAAGAGGCACTGACAACAGCGCCGGTTATTAACTGTCCTGACTTCAAATTACCATTTGTAATACATTGTGATGCTAGCGCAGTCGGGATAGGCGGTGTATTAACACAAAATTTTAATGGTGAAGAACACCCGGTAAGTTATTTTTCGCGTTGCTTAAACGTTCATGAACGTAAGTATGGTGTTACGGAGCGCGAGCTACTTGCGGTTCTAGACTCTGTCACTCATTTCAGACCGTATGTTGAAGGAACACACTTTACTGTAATTACGGACCACTCGAGCCTACAGTGGTTAGTTTCTCTAACAAACCCCACAGGTCGTTTAGCTCGTTGGTCAACTCGTCTTTCTCAATTTTCTTTCGACGTTGTTCATAGAAAGGGTAAACTAAATACGGTACCGGACGCACTGTCGCGCATGGAGGTAGCATTAGTGACATCAACGGATATACCTACCACGATTCATTTAACAAATGATAAATGGTACAACACTTTATTTACAAACTGTAAAAATTCACCCCAACGTTTTGTCAATTTTCAAATTAGGGGTAATGATCTCTTTAGGCATAGTAAAACTCGTTTCGCTCTTTGTGAAGATACGGCGTGGAAGCTGGTTGTTCCTTTTGAAAAGCGAACCGAAACATTGAAACAAGAACACGAAGCGGATCTTTCTTGCCATCCGGGAGTATTTCGAACTTACAAAAAGGTGCATTTACATTTTTATTGGCCAGGAATGTACCAGGATGTTAAGAATTTTGTTAATCGATGTAAAACATGCAAAGCACATAAAATCAATACATCTGCGCCAGCGGGCATCTCTTCAAATCCTAAGATTGTAACCAGACCCATGCAAATGCTTTCAATAGACTTAGTCGGTCCACTGCCACGTAGTTACTCGGGGTTTATGTATATATTGTCAATCGTAGATGTGTTCTCTAAATATACCTGGATTTTTCCGCTTAGAAATGCTACCACAAAAAGTATTGTAAAAAATGTAGAACAGCACATTTTTCTTGTTCATGGCGTTCCACAAACATTTGTATGCGACAACGGTAAACAATTTATATCTAAAGAATTTAAACAGTTACTGTCTGATTATAATGTGCCTCCACCCTTTTACAACGCATTTTACACACCTCAAAACAATGTCGTCGAACGCTATAACCAAACAATAGGTACAGCACTGTCTATTTTGTCCGAGTCTGACCAGCGTAATTGGTCCAGATTTCTGCCACATATTCAGTCCGCCCTAAATAATTCGGTAAATTTTGCAACAGGTTATACGCCTTTCTTCTTGATGCACGGTCGTGAACAGGTCATTAATGGTAATTTTCACAAAAATTATGTCTCGACAGGCGTATCGGACTCAAGTCTAGAAGAATCGAGAGAAAACTTTGCTAAGAAATTAGAGGACTTGGCTCCTATATATGAAAAAGTTTCAGAGGCTCTGTTACAGGCTTATAGAAAGAATGCAAAGCATTATAATTTACGTCGCAAATCGGTAAATTATGAGGTGGGAGATATTGTGTGGCGGAAAAATTTTGTCCATTCCAGTGGACCCAATTTCTTTTCGCATAAATTAGCTCCGAGGTTTGTACAAATTGTTGTTAAAACCAAAGTCTCTAACTTAGTTTATACCCTTGCGGATATGCAAGGCAAAGTAGTAGGTAATTTTCATGTTAAGGATATAGTTCGTTTAGATTAAGTATTAGGTTAATTTTCTTGTAAGAAGCCAGTGTGGTAGCATGTGGGACTACCAACCCTTCATGTCGCTTCACTTGTTTCTTCAAATGTGTTATTGTGGTCACATGTACTGGAGTTTGGTACCTTCAATACAAGTGCTCAGAATAAACACAAATTCTAATTTATTGATGATATTTTTTTGACACTTATCCTCATTAGACTAGAATAGAAACATATTATTTGTTTCTCTGATCTTTTAGATCAGTGGCGCCCTAACAAAATAAACAAAAAAAAACGGGGATTGATTTTTTTGTTGTTTTTATAATAATTTTTGATTATTTTTTTACATAGGTACATACCAATAGTGTACCTCGAAAATTAAACTTAAGAATTTTCATGATATATACATATATATCGGATATTATTGTTGTCGCTACGGTATATCGGTTAAGTACCTCTAATAATTCCGAATACTCTAAATGAAAGTTAAATCGGTTACCGGTCTGATGGTGTGTTACCTGACAATATGTATATATTTATAGTAGGTATTCTTTGTATTTAATTTGTTTAGCCGTAGGTAAAATTATGCTTTTAGAGTGCACCGGAGTAAAAGTTAAATTAGAATTTTTGGAGATTACTACGACACACTCGAAAAGGATAGTTAATATATTCTGTCTGGGAGATTTTGAGCTACTTTCTTTCACACAGATAATAAAATAGTTTTAATTGTTAATTAGTAACTATTATGTTTAATGTATATTCTAAGTTTATAATTATGTCTAAAGTAAGTTGGTATCTCTTTCCTTAAAGAATATAGTATAGACATTTAGAAAGTATGATTTTTTTGTAATAATATTAGTATTAAGTATCAAGTGTAGTACTGCTAATGCATGCACACAACAAACAAATATTTACCAATTTGGAGTAAACATCTTCTGCCTCCTTGAACAGGAGAAGATGATTAGTAGATAGTTTAGATCTAGTAATACCTCTGTTTATAATATGTTGATAAGTATTTTTTAAGTTGATTTGTCCAATAGGTTTAGTAAATATGTACTATTTTTACACTGCTAACACCAGCGTAAATTTATCAAGTATTTTTGTGTAACCAGTGTCGATTTTTGATTAAAAAAAAAAAAAAATCGAGCACCAATTTGAAAAGATAGGAAGATGTAAAATTTCGAGAGAAATTGTACTTTGCAAGTTTATATATATAGATATTGACAAATGTACTTGTTTGAAACCACACGAATAGATAGGTATTGTAACATGTAAACCCTCATCTTTATACTATTTAGCAATGGCTAAATGACAACCAAATAGTTCTATAACTATACGACGAGGAAAATTTTTGGAGGTGAATACGCAAACTATCCAATGGATATTGGTATACTGTGTCTAATTCTTTAGATACATATATAAAAAAAAAAAAAAAAAAAAAAACCCTGTTGAAACTGCATGGTAATTGTAATTTTTTTTGTTAAGAGGAAGAGAGGATGAGTTAAGTAGGGTATTATTAATAATAAAAATAATTTTTTGAAAATTTTGAAGTGGGAGCTTGAGTTCTCCAAACCTCACAAGTGTTAACCTAGAGAAATTGACTCTCATAAAGTGAGGAAGTGTTTGGTTCATGTAACTTGTTTATTTTTTATTTATTTTATAAGTTGCTTGAGGATTATAAGTATGAAGTGTTTCCTTGCTTTTCGGTTATGCTTAACCACCACTGTATCACAACTTGATTTTTTTTGTGTATTGTCATACTAAGATATACCATTTTGTTTGTCAATTTTGACTTTTGTTTTATATTGGTTGTTACTTGTTTTCTTTGTTTTCAGTTTTTTCTGTAATTGAAAAGAGTAGAGAGGAAGGTTAGGTCAAATTTTACTTCACTTCGCGGCATAAAATTTTTTACGGGGAAGCGGGGAATTGTAACGTAAATACTGACCCCGAGTCTATGATTGGGATAATTGTCTACGGAAGAGATTGGTGAGAGGATGTCTATGGGAGACGGCAGACGGAGGGGAGCAACTCAACATGGCGGGCGACATAACCTGACTGGAGCGGTCGTGATCGACGTGTGTTTTTTTGGGAGAGATTATGTATTTGATTTTCTATTTTGTTTGACGTCGGAGGGCGTCTACTGAATTTGCCCGAAGTGGGTGTGTTTTTTGTTTTATTGATTGATCGATGGCCGGATTGTGAGGCGATGAAGCCAAGCCGCGCGTGCCTGCTGCTGTGGTGAAAATCTCGGAAGAAGTGATGAGCGGACCAAAAAAGGACATAAGGTAGCATCTGCATATTCCATTGTCTGGACCCCACGGAAGAGGCTATGGCGGATGGCGCTTCAGAAGAGTCGTCCTAGACTTCTTTTGGAGATTACTACGATCGGTGAGCATCTGGACCTGGAGAGGCCTTCCATGATGCTGAGGAGAGGAGTCGGACCATGAGAGCCATCAATTATTGTTTGAACCTTTTCGTGTTGGGATCAATCCTTCTCTTTACTCTTTTCTTTGCTAAACCATGATAGACGTGGTTATAGAATCATTAAATTTATGTTCTTTCCTTTTACAAGGGTTTTATTTACTGTATCAATCAATACATCCCACTTCCCTGTGCTTCACCATCATTCTCACCCACGAATCTTGAGATGAGAGAACATTAGCCGTCGTATCATTTATACGCTACAAAACTTAAGACAAGATTTTTGTGCATAGCGCAAAGGGTAACAATTATTTTTATAAACAATAATTATTAGCCTGAAACACTCATCCATATTGAAAAAAACCTTTCCGAGCAAAGATAAATGTCGCCGACAGGACTCGAACCTGCACCCTTCTGATGTCCGGTCAGATGCTCTACCGTTGAGCTACGTCGGCTTATCGCAAACCCGCCAAGTTAATCAATATATACTAGTGTTCCATTTCAATAATTACTGTTTTTATTATATTTTCACCTGTAAATTATTGAATGAAAACTAGTTATATTGATTAGACTTGGCGGGTTTCGAAAGCCGACGTAGCTCAACGGTAGAGCATCTAACCGGACATTAGAAGGGTGCGGGTTCGAGTCCTGCCGGCGACATTTATCTTTGCTCGGAAGGTTTTTTCAATTTGGATGAGTGTTTTAGATTAATAATTATTGTTTATAAAAATAATAATTGTTACCCTTTGCGCTATGCACAAAAATCTTGTCTTAAGTTTTTAAGAACTTTAGTTTATCAATTTATAAATTATTTACTTATCTGTTCAATAGTAACATAGACAACCACACTTATTTATACATTATGACAACTAGCTTTCGGTGGTTGTCTGTGATTTCCAGAGAGAACGACAAATATTCCAATTAGTTTCAAAACATCAAAGCTTCCATGTGCCAAAGCTAATGCGGTAAAACAGACACCAGCTAATTCAACTATGGTAGAGTTCGACAAACGAAAGAATACACATGGCCCTTCGTGTACTGCGCAGCTTTGCCCAAACTGTTCGGAATCACTGTTTGTCACCAGATGAATGATTTCTTCCGGTTGACCACGCCTCCTACCAAAATCCGTTTCTGCGCATCAAGCGTCAGGCGCATCCTTTCGTTTGTCGAGCTCTAGACTCTCTCGAACTGAAGTGAACTCGTGCTTATCGTAATGCAACCACGATTTGGTGCAGCTATAATGTAATCATTGGAGGTGCTAAAATATTAAAAAAGAAAATTATTAATTAATTTCTCAAATAAATTAAATATATTATTATTATACATTTTAGTTGAAATATCAGCATTTAAGCGTGACAAAGTAAAAATAAAATATTTCAAAAAAATGTTGTAATCTTACAGTATTAGTATCGTTGCTTCCTAAGTAAATATGTAAATCTTCGTTATTCTTAACTCGTCAGACAATCGTATCCATAAATGGAAGAAATTCGCCCATAAATTGCTAAGCTAGGCTAGACGGTTCGTACTTACCTAAAGTCATTAAATAAAATAAAATTTAAAAATTGGTGCTCAAATGCGTCCACAGCCCGCAACACTGTAAATAACTAAAAGTGTAAAAATAAATAAAAAATGTTAATATCTATTAAACGCTTTTTACGCTTTTTAAGGTCATTTTATAAATATTTTCCAGTTCTAAAAATTATAAATAATTCAATAAATACCAACTCTTCTTGTGCCACCAATCTTCTAATAAATGTAACATCAATAGAAAAGGAGCAACAAATATCAACTGTAAAACTATGTGTAAGATGTTTCATTTAACACGAAATTTAATGAATTTTTAATAAAATTTGATTGAAATTTAATAAAATTTTATTACATTACTACTGTTCTTACTAAATGTCAATATATTTATTTTTCAAAATTTTAAATAATATATTTACTTGTATAATTTTGTACCTTAGTTAATTAATTACCTTCATTATTAGATCAACATAAGCACCAGGGACAAAGCCACTGATACAGATGATGACCTCCACTTCCGTTTTATTCCACTTACTCAAACGACACAACCATTTTCAGGTAGGACATCATTTCCATGATGAGACAATATTATGGAGCTTTGATAAATCTCACATAGAAGAATATAGTTCACATACATAATTATAACTTTATTGATAGTGCGAATCTAAGTTTATTGTAGGTCGTATGGAAAATATCCGAAATTTCTGTGAGGCAGTTAATTAACCTACTAAATCTTCCATTAACCTAGTAAATCTTCCCAGGGGCCTCGTCATTGGTAAGTCAGTTCTGCACCTGGGAAGAAACAGATCCCTGTCTTGGCGACCTCACGCCGCAATTATCAGAGACAGACAATACTATTTCAATCATGATGTCAGATATTAACAACACACAGTTCAGAAGTAAAAAAGCGATAAGCAATACTGATATATCCCTTCTAGAACTAATGCTGCAGTACCCGGCATTCCTGAGATAAATTCTGTTGGAAACAGCCATGGGTCGAACTCTCTGTAGATGTTATTAATCGTTATTATAATATAATTATTCCCTTACTGTCTTCGAAAGATATCGATTGTAAAAATCTCGTTGCATTTGGATCCGACGAAACTGCAGTCATACGAAAGGAGGTGTAACTCATCATCTTGAATAACACCTCAAACTTCCTTCACAGTGGATCGTCTGTCAGCTACATGGAAACGAGCACATTTTGTAACAAAAGAACCACGACTGGACCGCAAAGTTTCACTGGTAGATATTAATGGAAAATCTTTAAATAAGCGTGAACAACTTCCTGTCGTAGAGATTAAAGTTATTCAATGTACATTGCCAAGGGTGCCAAATAACCAGGATTTAAGTACAGATTTGCTCTATCTACTGAAAATGTGTGAAACATTTTCAAAGGCCGGCAAATGAAAATGCAATCAAACGTTCTTCGTACCTTTGAAGTGCCTATTTATTAATCTTCTCTAAATGATTATATAAACTTTCTAAAATGAGGTAATTTAACCGAGCCATCGCTCACCAAATTTGTAAATTATTGGTCAATTTTTATTAGACAAGTTTTCGGCAATTACACCATAATTATTGACGATGTCATACACTGACGTCCGAATGAATAAACGTGCCATAATAGACAAATGTACCTACCATTTCAATGGCTGGAGGCAACCAGGTAACAACCTTAATTTGGCACCGGGCAGGTTCACGCTCTTCTCGAATACATGACGCCATCATTAGAGTATTGACTGGCGGCGAGCGATCATTCGACGATTTTAAAGAATAAAAAAATAATTTTATTTTTATTATTATATTAGTGCATTTTACTTATTCAATTAAATAATAAATTAACACGTTTAGTGGCGCAAAATCGAAGCCGTCCACATTTCTTTCACTTGATTTTGACTGCGGTAAGCAAATTAAAAACATTTATAATAGAGTCAGACTCATACTCCAACAAAATCTTCAGTTTTTGTAAAAAAGCTGAACCTTTTTCTTATTTAATGTTTTACTTATTGGCTGTTTGGGTTGGTTTGTAATCTGTTAAACTAACTAATAAAGAAGTTTTTCCATAAATTGTAAAAAGGACGAGATGATCATTAGCAGTTTTTTTCAAAGAGTAAAAACTAATTATTTGCAATGCAATGCCAGTTGCCTGGAGACTGTCGGTATGTATTTATTCGCAAATCAAATTACAGTGACACTCCTAAGCTCGCCCATTGGCCCCCTTATTTTGGTTTCTTCTCCTTGCGTGTTGGGGCATCTCTATGTATTATTTGCTCTGTGTTGTCATATCACCAATAGAATAATTGAGTAAATAATAAGAGATGAAGTAAATAATAAGAAAGAAACCAAAATAAGAGAGGCGGGGGGCGGGGTAATCGTGCCGCCAATTTAAGTAAAAAGCTTCGGCTTATTTTGTTAGGGTATTAAGTTTAAGTATTAAGTTTACACTTTTTCTAAATATCTTGTAATTTGCTTACCGCAGTCAAAATCATCCAAAACAAGTGTGGCCGGCAGTGAACCAAGCTGGTGCCAAAATGGGTGCCACGTGACCTTTGCCTTCAGCCATCGAAGTTGTAGTTAGGGTAAGTCTATTAATCCTGGCGTCAGTGAATAGTACCAATTACTAATAGTATAAAGAATTTTCCTTGTCTCACGCGAACCGCGGAGAGATGTGTAAACATTCATGTTTAAATACCCATTCCATCGATATACGAGTAGATGTACTCGGTGGACGATCCGTTATACGGGAGATGCTAACTTCGGTGGATATTTCATCCGTAGAGTCGAAATTCAAATGATTTAATGTAGGGTGCCGCCGCTGGAAGTCTCTAGAAGTGTGATCTGTAACAATTTGTAAGTAAATTGATATAGCCAATTTGCATGAGATCTTTCAGTGTCCGCGACTTTCTGAATAATTATAAATATTTGTAACTGTAAATAATTATTATCAAAAATCTCAAATAAAATAATGTTTCAAATAAATACCTAATCTTCTTTTGCTAATAACCTTCTAATAAATATAATATCAATGACAAATAGGATTTAAACAGTAACTGCAATATCATGCAATGTGCATTGTTTTCTAATATTGTGTCCTGT
This sequence comes from Halesus radiatus, assembly GCA_022606495.2. NCBI lineage: Eukaryota > Metazoa > Arthropoda > Insecta > Trichoptera > Limnephilidae > Halesus > Halesus radiatus. The sequence continues at coordinate 196,440 of JAHDVE020007945.1, read as the reverse complement.
GCCTGCAAAATCATCTTCTCAAGCGTAAACTTTGTAATTTAACGTTTTAATCTGGAGTGACCTACCAGCTGCAGGTAAGTATGTTTCTGTATCTGTTTGTACTTAATAAGATAAATCCTAGCAAGTAGTATTTGTACAACGCCCTTGAGTTGATCACAAAAACGGCCACCATGGTCGAAGGCTAAGGCTCTCGACTACGAATACGAAGGTTACGGGTTCAAATCCCGGCGTAAATTTTATTTAATTAATTTATCCTGTTTCATAATTAATTCATTTAAAAATAATATGTAGTATATTTGCGCACGTTCCAGAGTGGAAGATACTCTCAGCCGTGTTGGGTGACCAGATCTGAATAGCCAGCTATTTCCCCACCTTCCTCTTCCCTTCTCCTTCCTCACACTAATACCTTCAGCCTCACAACATTCCCCAGTCGGGGATGCCATAGTCTCACTGGCTCCAGACAGTTGGGAGCAGTCGGGACTCTTGTAGGGTATTCATATAACAAAAAATAAATAAATACATGTCATCCAAGTATTATCTGCTCAAGAGAGGTATTCGACATTTAAAAATAAATTCAAGTCATCCAAGTATTATCTGCTCAAGAGAGGTATTAGACGTTCAAAAATAAATACAAGTCATCAAAGTATTATCTGCTCAAGAGAGGTAGGTTGCCAGTGAGACTATGGCATCCTCAAATTGGGGTATGTTGTGAGGCTGGGGGTAGTTGGGAGGGGAAAGAGATGGATAATAGGGAAATACCTGACTATTCAGATCTAGCCACTAAACATTGCTGAAACCATTTCAATCAATGTTTCTATGCTGATCGAGAAGTCTTTAAGCCTAAGGTAAAAGATAAGGAATCTTCCTTAAAAAAAAATAGTGCTCCTGGTTTCTTTAAAATCAACATGGAATGCCTTACTACTATTGGTACTCAGTATTATTGGCAGCTACATGGGATTAAAAATGGAGAATAATAATGACAAATCTTGAATTTGAAATACGATATCGATGAAGATGACATAAATTGAACTAATCTCATTAGCTAAGGTGGTAAAGCGGTTTCCCCGGAAAGGCAGAGGTCCTGGGTTCGAGTCCCAGATGCGACTGAAATCTTTTTATTTTCTGTTGTTTTTTTTCCGGTTTCATGTTTCATTTAGGTTATGTTAATATTATTTTCTACAATGATTAAATATGACAATGAGGTTTTTCAATCTCTATAAAAATAATTAATAATTAAAAATTCAATTGTTATTTTCCCTTTCATACCTTGTTGTTTCTTGATTTTATTTAGAGTAAAAATATATTTCATTTAAAAAAAATATATATATATATATATATTGCCTTACTACATCTACTACCATGCTTCGAAAATCTTCATGCTCTTTCCTTTCAAAGAAAAACAATGGTTCTAGTAGCAAGTGAAAATGCACCGCACGGTTCATGTTATATTTAAAAACCTTTTTTTTTTAAATGAAATATATTTTTAAAAGGTTTATAAGATTAGGTTAGATAAGTAATCTGAAAGTATGTTGCCTGTTGTATGCGGATGATGCGGTGCTGATTGCTAACAGTATGGAAGATCTACAGTCCCTCGTATCTAGGATGAATGAAGTATGCATGAAGAACGAGCTAATGATGAATGTAAGTAAGTCTAAAATCATGGTGTTTGAAAGAGAGAGTACGAAAACAGTGTGCGATATAGTTGTGAATGACGAATACTTGGAGCAGGTCGATGAGTTTGTATATTTGGGAAGTATGTTTACGAGAGATGGAAAGACTGATAGGGATATTGAAAGAAGGGTGAATGCAGGAAACTCCATTAACGGAGGACTGAACGCGGCTGGCGCAAACAAAAAGTTGTCCAAAGAAGCGAAGCTAGCAGTCCACAATGGAGTGCTGATACCAACCCTGATGTATGGCAGTGAGGCATGGAAATGGCAGAAGAAGGATGAAAGTAAACTGAATTCCGTAGAAATGAGATCTCTGAGACGAATGTGTGGTAAAACCATGTATGATCGTGTGAAAAATATTGAAATTCGTAAAGAATGCAAGGCTGATGTAAGCGTAATGAGTAAGATTAAGAAAGGGACGCTTAGATGGTTTGGGCATGTGGAGCGTATGAACGAAGAAAGGAGTGCAAGAAGAATGTATGACGCGAATGTGAATGGAAGAAGAAGCCGGGGACGTCTGAGGAAGACATGGCACGATCAAGTGGATCAAATACTTGAGTCGGGCCATGTCAGAAGTCGGAATAATAGAAGAGAATGTATGAGACGATGTATGAATGTGAATGAAGCAAGAAGTGTATGCCAAGATCGAATTGTTTGGCGGTCCGTCCTCTCTGCCTACCCCTGCGGGGAAACGGCGTGATGGTTAGTTAGTTAGTTAGTTAGTTAGGTTTGTTTTTGTACTTTTTAACTTTACATCGCTTTTAAAAAGTTTACCTTTCACAGAGCAAATAATACATAGAGATGCCGCGTAACACGAATGGGAAAGAAACCAAAATAAGAGGGACTGGGAGCGAGCTAGGCGTGCCACCGTTCAAAGTAAAAAGTTCGGATTGTTTTTAAAAACCGAATATTTTGTTAAAGTATATAAGTTTGACTGTTTTTATAAATATTTTGTAATTTGCTTAGGCGGTCAAAATCACCCAAAACTAACGTGGACGGCAGTGAACTTAGCTGGTGCCTAAATGGGTGTATTGTGACCTTTGCTTCCAGCCGTCGAAATCATACTTCGAACAATTCTATTAATTCTGACGTCAGTGGTGCCGATTCATGCCGTGTGGTGAATTGTCATAAAATCGCATAAAAGATAAAAATACATTTTTTATAGATAAGGTAATTCAAATAAAAGTCTTTCGTAATTTAAAAAAATTATCTAATTGCAGATTACGGGGTTTTTATAACTACAGTAAAATAATTCTGTTATTTACTTAAGTGAAAACCTATTATTGGTTCATTTTTTAAATATATTTGATAAATGTAATTATTGCTATAAACTGTTGGTTTTCCAAATAAAATAAAACAAAGTTATCATTTAATAATTATTTGAACGAATTATCTCTAAAGTGAATAAATACGAATTATACATGACAAATAGATTATTTAATGATTTTTTCAAATGCATACTAATTTAAAGGCATTAAAGAATTTAGAAACTGACAGGTTTATTGGTGGTGATCAATGTCTTACTATGAAAGGAACTTTTGTTTTGCGTATTTCTGATGTCACCAGGTACAGGTAGGAAATTGAATAGCTAACAGCTGTATTTAAAACTTCTTTGTCCATAAGAGGGTCTACAAACTGGAATATTAAAAGATTTCACATGAGATTGTCTTAGGCCTCCAGTGCCTGTTTTTTCTTCAAACATAGGGATATTTTTAAATTGATGCAACAGGATATTTTTTAATATGATTTTATCAAGTTGAGAACATTTAGTGTTATATAATTGAAAATACACTTTGTATATACCACTTTACTTAAAATATATAAATATTTCTACATGTTTCGATAGCAATACAAAGTATTCATTTATTCCTGAAGATGATAGCATTGCTATCGAAACATGTAGAAATATTTATATATTTTAAGTAAAGTGGTATATACAAAGTGTATTTTCAATTATATAATTAATAATGATGCCACAATGTTACCAATCATTTGAATAAATTATAAAAGAAGTGAGAACATTTAGTTTGTTAAAAATAAAATCAGTTTTTGTCCTTAATGGAACTTTAAGAATAACCTTCAGGATTAGTTTCTGTATCTTTGCTAAAGGTATTAAAGTATTTGTGGCACTACCCCAACTGATAATACCATAATCGAGAATAGTTAATATTAACATAAATTCAAATATACATGAACGAATAATAAATATTTTACACAAACCACTATTTAATATATAAATATCCACATGTTTCGGAAGCAAAGCTTGCCTCAAGCTCTATACTTAGAAATAATCACAAGAACGGAAAAAAAAATATATATATATGGAATGACAGAGATATAATGAAGACCACCAAGATTAGACTTGTCCGGGTGCTGATTTGCCTCATATTCCTTTACGGTGTGGAAACATGAACGAAATGCGGTGCTGGAGGAAAATGTTAGGATTCCATGGACAGCCAGGTACACAAATACGTCAATTCTGGAAGAGCTTGGCATCCACAATAAGCTATCACCTGTCTGCCTACAGCGTATCCTCAGATTCTTTGGACACGTTGCTCGCTTTGGCGAGAGAACTCCAACCCGGAGAAGCTCATGCTCACTGGAAAAAATGGAAGACATGAGAAGGATGCGTTGGAATGACTAAATCTGACGTGTCTCGAACGTCGGTGTCCGCAGCGCAGGATCGCGAGGAGTGGAGGATCCTTGTACACCAGGGAGTTTGGAGTGGCGGTCACGATCCTCAGCAATAGTTTATTGGTAATTTGTATCTATTTAGTTATGACGTATTCTAATGTAACTAAACGTATGTTTAATCGATTTCGCTTCCATGTTAGAATCACCTCAGCTGAATTTGTGGAATTTTCTTATATATACCTTCATTTATTCACTAAAGAATAAAACAAAAATAAGTTAAATTATTATTTTTTGATATCATAAAACTATTAACTGATTTTGCCTGACGTATTAAGTGCCTAGTTTATAGAATAAACCATTGTTTAGCACTCTGTACCTATATAAGTAAGACTTGAAAACGAATCTCCCGTTGCCAAATATCTCAAAGTAATTCTATATTTTGGCGAGATCGTTGCTCGCATAACTGTATCCTGCTTTTGAATTTTATCTTGAATTTAAATGTCCAAAATTCCTAAATGATTTACATATCCTTCGGTGTCTTCTAATGCCATCTCTCTCAAAAGAGTTTTAGATGCAGAATAATAGAATAACAGATATATTTATAGAGACGCACACAAGTTTACTTGACTTGACGCCATCTCAAATAACAAAATCAGTTCGAGTTAAACTGAAACGTGGGATTATAAATAACTAACTAACCAACACGACGTTTTCCGCAGGGGTAGGCAGAAAGAACGGACCGCCAAACAACTCGATTTTAGCATACACTTCTTGCTTCATTCACATTCATACATCGTCTCATACATTCTCTTCTATTATACCGACTTCTGACATGATTTGATTCACCTGACCGTTCCATGTCTTCCTCGGGCGTCCCCGTCTTCTTCTTCCATTCACATTCGCCTCATGTATTCTTCTTACACATCTTTCTTCGTTCATTCGCTCTACATGGTCAAACCATATATTTTACAAATTATTTCCTAAATCTTTCGTTGTTTTACTTTCATTTTTTGTTACTTTATTTATGCAGTCATTCATTTATAAACTTATTAATTTTTTTTTTTTTTTACTAAAAATCTTAAAGTTATTTTTTAAGTATTACATCCTACTTATTTAACTATTTTTACTAATCTTATTTTACCATTTTGCTGGTTATTTATGATATTTGCTATTTTTCTTAAATTACGCATCAACAAAAAATCAATTTTTCCCAATATTACAGCCTCCCCAAAATTCTAAAGATTCGTATCAAACCTTCGGTGTTCTTGTGCAGTACTGAGCCTGTTCTCATTTGAACGCTTTTTTGTGTAAAAGCCCTACGAGTTATAATATTAATAAACAATACCGAAACTTGTTTTTTAACCGCAAATAAACGAATTAAAATTTATTTTTATAAACAATAATTATTAGCCTGAAACACTCATCCAAATTGAAAAAACTTTCCGGGAAAAGATAAATGTCGCCGACAGGACTCGAACCTGCACCCTTCTGATTGCCGGTCAGATGCTCTACCATTGAGCTACGTCAGCTTATCGCAAACCCGCCAAGTTAATCAATATATACTAGTGTTTCATTCGATAATTACTGTACAAAAATACAAATTTCATTTCCGTCCATAAATACAAATTATTGTAATTATGGACGGAAAAATAAAAACCCTTCATTCCAAATTAAAATTAATCTGAAAACGCCAAAGATAACCATCCTAATGACCATTAGTCAAATTTTCAGCACTAAATGCATTATAACCCTTAAATAGGGAAACTTTACAGTGTAATGGCTTCAACTTCCTCCGAAATTAATAAGAGCATTGGTGATAAAAATGAAAACATTCTGAGGTTCATTATAACTACCTATATAGAAATAATATAAACAGATCGTCTGCAAGTAGCTTCTCCACGGTTATATAATGCCTTCGGAAGGCGAAACAGTTGTCACGCGTAATAATAATTACATAGCAGAACTTGTTCATAAATAAACCATTTTTTTAAACTAAAAATAATACACAATTTCTTTAAAAGATTGGTATTCACTTTGTGGCGTCATTATTTATAAATGAATATAAAAAATATTCTTTGAATTCGCTACTTTATTAATATACACATTATAGTGAATTAAATTTAATAAATAAAAATTTAGCTACCTCTTGAATTTATTTTCATATTAATATTAATATAATTTTTTTTTTTTTTTTTTAATTTCTTTTTTTAATTTCTAATATAAATTTGTTATTAAATGTTTTATTAATATTTTTGATTAATTACTTATTGTTTATGTTTGTAATTTGTGTATTCTTACATTATTGTGTTCTATTTTTATCATTTGTCTATACTCGACATAACTAACCAACTAACTAATCATCACGCCGTTTCCCCGCAGGGGTAGGCAGAGAAGACGGACCGCCAAACAACTCGATCTTGGCATACACTTCTTGCTTCATTCACATTCATACATCGTCGCATACATTCTCTTCTATTATTACTCGGCATTATTATTTTTAATATTTTATATATTCCTGATGAAAAAAGCATCGCTTTCAAACGAAGTAATTTTTTTAATTCATTTATGAATATTAATATTTTTATTATTAAATTATAAAACCTTTAAATAATGTTGTTTTTATTGTGTATCAAAGTTTAATATATTGTAGTCACGTGCCTACAATAATGGCGACTAAAAAATACATTACGTGAAAGACAATAGCCCATTATTTGGTGATAAAAAAATTACAATTCTGAGAATGGCGTACGAACGGTTATAAATAGTGTCAATGTTTCCTGTTTGATAACAATTCGCACCGCTTGGTGATAAACAAGATTAGATACAACTCTGACAATTTTATATTTTTATTTATTTAAATTATTTTCCTCCTATATATAGCCGTTAAAATAATCTGCCATTGGTGATAACTTATAAATAGGATATGATAACTTGGTACCCGCAAACATCGTCGCAGAAACCAGTGCCGTAGCAGGGAAAAATACAGTCGAACTCGGTTATAACGATCACGACCAATACGAGTTCACGACTATAACGAGTAATTTTCAAATGATATTTTAGTGGCTTATTTTCATACAATTTTATACTAACGAGGGCGCTTCACTGATATACCGAACTAATATTTTTTTAACATAATTTAAAAATACATACATAGAAGATAAAGCGCCCTTGAAATAATTTTTCACACAATCAGTGCTATACAAATTATCTAATAATTATTATTATTATTATAATTTTCGTTTTGAAGTAAGTAATAACGGACAAAGATTAACAAAAGGATTAATATTTTTTTGGGGCTACCTGTGTGCATTTATCGGTAATGTGAAACATTCCTATCCATCGGGCACTATGTAAAATTGTTATGAAATTTGCGAAAGTCACGCGAACATTGGGCTTTGATATTTTGTTCCCTTTTTACATCTTCTTCTGTATTACTTACTACTTGTCGTCAATTTTGTTTAAGAACAAATAAAAATGTACAAGTGCCTACATCCCTACATGAGGTAAGTTTATGACAGAGGTACAAAATGTTTTTTATAATAGGAATCTTTTTTCAAAATCCACTTTTGTATACAAAATGGTTGTTTAATATCGACAGATGTCAATGGACCAAATTTATTTTAATGATGGTAAAGTTTAAATTTTCACTGGTGCACCGTAATTCTTCATTAGCAGGATTCGGTGTGATATGGCACCGAGACTATTTTCTGCCCATTCTTCATTACTCCACGATAAAAAAATCCTTAATTCTTCAATAATTTCGAACAATTCGATGATATATAGAAAGGTTGAGGTTCTCTCTTTTTTATTGCATTTGGAATTGTTCCGAATTATTCCATAGTAAAAAATAGGTCACCCTTATTAATACCCGCATCTTCCAATAAAAATGTCACCATCGCTATTGCTACAGCGTCATTCATTGAAAAATGACACAACACCTTTTATTATTTTTAAGTGTTGCCCATGGTAAACAGCAGATTTTATTATTTTTAAGTGTTGCCCATGGTAAACAGCAGATTTTATTATTTTTAACTGTTGCCCATGGTAAACAGCAGATTTTATTATTTTTAAGTGTTGCCCATGGTAAACAGCAGGTTTTATTATTTTTAAGTGTTGCCCATGGTAAACAGCAGATTTTATTATTTTTAAGTGTTGCCCATGGTAAACAGCAGATTTTATTATTTTTAAGTTTTGCCCATGGTAAACAGCAGATTTTAGCCAAGTTCCCCACCGCGTTAATATTGGTTCCGGTCGTAGAGCAAAATCTGGAATCGTGTATTTAAATATATCTATTCTTGTCGGTTCTTTCTAAATATTTATTAAACACAGGAAATAAATGCATTAGCTTTTTTATACTTCTCCGGCACAGGTGAAGCGACTAGTTTTACTGAATAAGTCAAACAGGTAAATATATACATATACGAGTATATATATTTTTATTAATTGATAAACCAAAGTTCTTAAAAACTTAGGACAAGATTTTTGTACATATCGCAAATGGTAACAATTATTATTTTTATAAACAATAATTATTAGCCTGAAATACTCATCCAAATAGAAAAAAACCTTTCCGAGCAAAGATAAATGTCGCCGACGGGACTCGAACCCGCACCCTTCTGATTGCCGGTCAGATGCTCTACCATTGAGTTACGTCGGCTTATCGCAAACCCGCCAAGTTAATCAATATATACTAGTGTTTCATTCAATAATTACTGTTTTTTATTATATTTCACCTGTATATTTCATATGTAATAATAGCATACTAATAAAGTTGGTTGTTTACAGGTGAAATATAATAAAAACATCTAATTCAAATAGTTTCTTTTAGGTAGACAAGTTTTCAATGTATTTATTAAATTATTTTTATAAACAATAATTATTAGCCTGAAACACTCATCCAAATTGAAAAAACCTTCCGAGAAAAGATAAATGTCGCCGACAGGACTCGAACCTGCACTCTTCTGATTGCCGGTCAAATGCTCTACCATTTATATAATATATATAATAATTATTGTTTATAAAAATAATTGTTACCCTTTGCGCTATGCACAAAAATCTTGTCTTAAAAAGTTTAGTTTATCAATTAATATTTATTAAATGTTTACTTTTAATACTTTATTTAAATTTCAGCGGGTCACAACATATTTAAACAGCTAGGAATCATGTGATCTAAAGTTCTTTCTCCATATTTGGTTGTTTGCCTAGGAACCATTAATCCTTCATTAAAATAAAGACATTAAGTGCGCTCTAGTTTATACAAAGGTTAATTTGGATATTCTTTGTAATGAAAACTAATTTCCTTTAATTTGATTTGCCCTTTAACGAGCGGCACTGGAATTCTCCTTTCTGCCACGGCATTTGCGGTCTTGTGATTAAAAAAATTCCAATAAATTTGCAAAATTAAATTAATTATTTCGCTGCAATAATTAAGATAATTAATTTCGCTGCAATAATTAATTAACATTGTTTTGTTCATCTGATAATTTTTATGTTAGGGATTGTGTTATGTATTACGTACTTACCGGTTCTGAACACCGATTTAGATGCATCACTTGTTTTTGGGGATCATTTAACTGTTCTTCACTGAATGTATCTTTGTTTCTCCACTTGTTATATTCGATCTACTTCTTATTGGATCGGGTTGTGGATTTAGTAGTCGATACTTTGTTTGCATATTTTGTTAGATGAAACATCTAAGAATTATAAACTAGTCACGTAGTGTACTCTAACAAAGAGGTAGGGGGAATGAGAATTTGGATATAGGGACATAAGAACTTAGAAAGAATTGCACCGTTATTTTTGTAAAGTTGGCGGCCATAGTTAAAATATTTTTGCAGATTTGTGGAAAATAAATTAGTTTACAATTTAGAGGACATGATAATAAACATAGCATTTTAAGCAATGACCGTTATAATTGAATCGGGGCTTTTCTTTCGAGATAGTTTTATTGGGGTATTTATAAATTCTGAGGCGGGGTATTTATTTTAAGAGCTTCTTTCTACATTAAAATGGTCTAGAGTGACGTATTGTCTGGTTCGGTTTAAACAAACAATAAATAGGTTAGTTAGTATAGTTGTTAGATGGGTAGGTACATAACATACGAGTGTGAAATGAGTTCTGGCGAAGGTAATTTCCATAGACGGAAATATTCAATACATTTTTAAAAGCAGTTTATTGAAATTAAAAATAATTAATTTAAAAACAAAAAACACAGTGAGCAGAGAAGTAAAAAGCAATATTATAACCTTAAATTGAAATAATGCATTAAAATTATAAAAACAGTAAACATTACCAACAGTGATATCTGGTAAAGGTAATAATTGGTAATATGTTTTTTTTAGCGGAAAACTGCTAAATTTGCTCTAAATGTGAAAAACTTTATAATATAGCGGCAACATAAACAGATCCGTGTCTTCAGCTCGTGACGTCACTACCTATTTTATTTATTACATTGAGGTTATGAATAGTATGGAGAAAAATGTTGAGGTTGTAATGTGTTACCCCTACTCCTACTCATACCCCTACCTTACACCTACCCCCTTCCCCTACCCCACCATCACCTACAGCCCTGTCCTAACCCAGTAATTTTCTTCTTATTTTGAACATCAAGTGTGCAAATTTTCATCTAGATGTACCAAAATTCTGCTATAAGAGATGGGAATGGAGGATGGGGGTGGTTTTACAAAAGCTCATGTAGACAGTGACCTTCCTCTTGTTTTGAAGGTCAAGTGTGCACAATTTCATCAAACTCGGAATATAACTGAAGATTTGTATACAAAGCAAACATCCACCACCGCCCGGGATATTATATAATTATTTTTCATTTTATTTACTTTTCGGTAGAATTTTGGAACCCAAAGAAAATAGCTTCAACAATAAATTAAAAATAATGTCACACCACAAGTCGATACTTTGATATGCACCACATATTTAATTCCTTAGACCGGGCAATATGTCTAGCTAGGAATTAATATCGACCAGGAAACATAATGCAACTTCAAGTTACATGTACCTCAATTGATGATAAATTACTATGTTTTGCAAATACAAATGTTCCCAATGTAAATGTCGATGTAAATAAAATAAATAAAGAGATTATTAAAAAAAAAATAATGTTAGAAAAATGTGAAAATCAACAAAAGTAAAGACGACTTCGACAGTTTTTACCATTAAACGATTCAGTATTTTTAATAAATATTATTGTATTACTTTGAAGCCAAGTTTAGATCAAAAGTTCCCCAACTTATTTATCTCTCCGCCAACTTTTGAATAATATATTTTCTTCAGTACCCCGACACGATCTTCTCATTACCCTTGTTCTCCAGTGAAGTGCAGTCCATAGAGGCTGAAAAGCTGTGCCTACCCTAAGAAAATGGAGAGTAAAGATAAATTAAAGTCTTTCATGGGAATGTAATTTTTCCATTAATTATAAGGAGTTTTTGACTTAATAATCGTTTCACGATAATGAAATGTTTCCATTTTAACAATATTCATATCTTCAGTTGCAATCTGACACGGTTCCATTCGTGTTAAAAATACTATCCTCCTCAAGATAGTAATATTAGTTTTATCAAACCTACATCGTGCAATACATCGTGCAATACATCGTGCAATACATCGTGCAATACATCGTGCAATACATCGCGCAAATACGCAATATACGCAAATACATCGAGCAAGCGGCGCAATTCCCACAAAATGAACCCTATATCGGCCTTTATCAGTATTTCCGATAGTATTCGGATTCCAAAGGCTGTATTCCATAGAACATTATGCCAAGTAATTTTTGCACAAAAAAAGGTGCAAATTGAAGTTGGCTAGTAATCATTTCGACGGTGTTTTTTATACTTTTTCATAAATTGCCCGATTTTTTTTTTCGTTCATCTGTAAACATATTCAAAAACAATGCTTCCATCAGCGGATTGATACTTTGGAACCAAATGGATCTATACGACTATCGTTTGTTATGATATAATGAACTTTAATATAACTTCCTTCAGAGCTGTTTATCGCAGTTGCGTTATCTGTGAGATAACTTATTGAGCAATAAATAGTTCGTTGCGTTGGTATCGGTGTTTTGTTGACAAATGATTATTTTGCATCTTATTAACACATGGTTTGCGGGAGACGCTTGAAAGTGTATTTTGCATACTATTGGTAGAGAGCGGGAGATGCTTAAAAGCGTATTTTATACCTATTTTACATGAAACGTAATTTCGCGCGCAAACCTGATAAAAATTGGCCGCTCTACGGGGTAGATTGATTAAAAAACACCCCGCAAACGATGCGTTAATAAGGAGCTCCAGTGAAATATATGATGGCTTTAAAAATATATATTCATATGGATCAACAAACGCCGATTCTGAATATATTCCTTTCATTATTTAGGTAGAATTTATAAATCGTTATTTAAAAGTGAATAAAAAATCGTATCATCAAAACACAGTGTTATGTTGGTACCATTGCGTTTGGAACATCTGACATCACGTACGTATTCTGTTTTTATATTAGTATGGACATTTTTATTTTTCAATATTGTTTTGTATTTTAAAAATGTATTTTTTTTAGTTTTAACTTAATTTGAGTTACTTTAAGCTCTATAAATTGCGATGATATATAAAAAAAACTATTATTGGTGAAATAAGTTTATAAGAGTATTCATCGGCAAACCAAGATAATATTAATACTCAATACTATTATTATTCTTTGAGTTAGTGTTTCTAAAAAGGTAAATAAATGTGTTGTTTATATTTAGTCGTGGTTTACCATAAATAGAATATACAATTGTGTGAGGTAAATCTCATTCTTGTTTTTACATTTGACATTCTAACCTCAAAACTGATCAAAACCGACAGGCAATAGATTTAGAGCATTTAAGCGGACTTTTAAAAATTGAACATTTGAAAAATTATTTTAAGTATGAAAACTCCGTTATATGCTGGTATTTAAGTTTGAACGTCATTGTTGCTAAAGAAAATAATAATAATAAAAAATTGGACTGGAGTTCCTTATTATATAGTTTTATCAATGTATTTTGATATGACTGTTGTGAATATGTGTAGTGTTATACTAGGTTGAATGTGTGTCTGCACGGAGCCAGTATTTCGTAGAGTAGCTAGTGGTGACTAAACCGTTTAGTTACCACTAGGCACTGGCCACGTACGTCTATTTTTACAGCGAGTAGCCCCACCACCGTCTGCGCGCGCATCCTTGTAGTGTAGGTGTTCTCCACTAGCACCGTTTGGACACTCCCTCACATTAGAGTTAACAAAAAATTCGAGTCAGTAAAGTCGTGCGAGTGGTGCGCGCATTCTTAGGCGCGGTGAAGGCATAAATTATTAAAATACACGTTTGGACAGCACTCGCAGGGCAGTGCTTTAGTCACCACTAGCTACTCTACTAAATACTGGCTCCGTGTGGATACACCATAATAATTAAATATCATATGTTACTTCACTTCGAGATCGTTTCGTAAGTTTATTTTTTTAAATATTATTCATATTGATCTAGATTTTTGAATGGCGGTCGACGCGACTCACGGAATAATAGACCAAAGCAAAATAGGGAATTTGAGTAAAAAATATTTCGACTCTAAAAAAATATGTGACTAAAAAACATCGATTCTGAATACACTTGTATATTATTATTCTTAGAATTAATAAATCCTTTTTGAAAATTGATTAAAATCCCATAAAGTAAAAACGCTCCCACGATTCGTCGATTGTGCCGATGTCTACGTGCGATGAGATACCGGCGAAACATGCTGATCTTGTTTACGTGAAAAAGAAGTTGTTTATTTAGTTTCAACACTTATTTTTAACTTGGTTGATTGTGAGTCATAAGTATCCATTAATATACAAAAATATTTTTAAAAAAACCTATCTAATATGAGAGAAAGCGGTTTCGCATTTCACATTTTTTTACGTAAAACTCCATTTCTTGTGTTACGTACCTATCGGTTCTCAACACAGATTTAGATACATCTTGTTCTTGGGGACCATTTTACTGTTCTTCGCTGAATGTACCTTTATTTCTTCACTTGTATATTATATACATCTATCTACTTCTTGTTGGCTCGGGTTGTAGATGTAGTGTAAAGTCAGATACTTTGTTTGGGTATTTTATTAGATGTAAGATATTAAGTTGAAAGAATTCTGAACTAGTCACGTAGTTTATATTCTGTCCTTAAGTTGCTGATGACAACTTGTTTGTACGTATGTTTTGTTATTTTTTTTATTATTTTCTAAGGATCTATCGTGAAGTGCTATCCTTATTGCTATTTGATCAATGTGATCCAATCAAACTTTTTTTTCTGTTTTGATTTTCTTTACATACCTATTTTTCCTTTAGTTGCTGATGACAACTAATCGAATGTTCTGGTTACTTCTGCTTTTATCCTTTTGTATGTTAGTTTTGAGATGTGTTTTTTTATTCTTTTGGTATAATTTCTCTGTTTCCTATGTAGGGCTGTACTTATAGATGGGTTACCGATAGTCTGGCATAACTGGACTGATTTCGTTCTGTATTGTCCACCTTCCCCTTTGAGGGGGTGGAAACTAACCCCTGTTCCTGCAGTTCTCTCCTATTATTTTATTATTTTTATAATATTTGTAAAACCACACTTGCCGGCTACTGTTCCCCTGTCTCCTCAACCCACCGGAACGCTCCCGTCCATCGGGATTCCCTTTATTCCCTAGGGCACCTCCCAGATACACTCTTCTGAAGGGATACTCCGGGTGATTGATGGTATGCTTCACTGGAAAGAGTGTCGGAAGCAGGAAGTCGCTTTGCACTGCTCTGGGAGGACTGCCCTGGTTTCGTGGCTACGATCTGTTCTGGATATAATTTGTTTTTGTGGTATTCATAAGTTTGTTCGTGGACTCCCGCATTCCATCATTTGTTGGTGGAATCCCGCATTCCATCTTGGATTACAAGATTCCGTCTGTACTAACCAATTTGATGCGCGTTTGTGACTAACCTCCTTCCATTCGAAATCTGTGCAGGGATACTTGAGGGTTGATAGTCTTTCAAAAATTATAGAATCGTTTAATTAAAAAATAGAGTCCTTGACGGTGCACCCTGAAGGAGTAACCATAAGTTACTCGTATCGGGGTTTCAAAGTGTTGGGTAACCTCAACTGTAGGCCCGTAATTTACTCCAGCAAATATTTAGGAAAAAATGAGCTGATGTACTAACTGTACCCTAGCTACGGTGGAAGAGGAATCAACCCGGGGTTGAAGTTTGCTAGGGTTTATAAAGGAACTTTACACTAGTGGTGGGCGAAGCGGCTCGGTTTAGTGAGCCGGATCACTAAATCAGCTCTCTGTAAAGACAATCCGCATGAAAACGGGAAGAAAAAAGTATCGTGTGAGAGCGTCTTAGGGACGTCTTTAGGAGGGCCGAGGGAGCGAGGGAGAGGGCATAGTGCGGGGGGACGCGAACCGTTTTTTAAACGAGCCGGATCACCGAACCGGTACACTACAAATATCTGATTTAGTGATCCGGCTCACTAAACCGAGCCGCTTCGCCCACCACTAGTTTACACAGAAGAAGATAGTTGCGGGCAAAGATACAGACGGGCAATAGTCATATTTCTAGGAATTACCAGAGAACATATCAAATGACTTTGCGTTTTGCCTTGGGGATAATTTATTGGCGTATTTAAGAATTCTGAGATGGGATGGGATACTTGTTTTAATAGCTACTATAACAAAACGGTACTGGATGATATTGTATGTTCAAAGGATTAATTCAAACAATAGCTTGGAATCCGAGAAGTAGGTAGATAGTTAGGGTTAGATAGGTGGGTACATGAATTGCTTATCGGGCGCAGTGTGTAAAGCTGGTATTGTTACACATCGGTACAATGCAAAATTAAATACGCATTATCTCCTGACAGTTTAGAAGGTTTTTTTTTATTAAAAGGGGTCATTTTAAAAATTAAGGAAAAAACTCAAGATCATAAAATACGCAACACATAGCAGCCGCCTGTAACGACGTATCACGTGACAGCTGTTAGCAATACCATCATTTTTAAACGTTAAAAATTAATTTTCGTTTGAAATATAGAAAAAAAAAATTAATTACCGTCAATTAAGTTAGGCGGTTAACATTTTTGAAAAAAATGTACTAGAATTACTTGTTGAATATTTTAAAAAATCTCCATATAAATTACCCTGCCGATGGGTATCGGGTACAGTACGTGTGAATCACGCGAACCTCCGCTTCCTCTCTCCGGTTCCGGTTGAAAATTCAAACTTTCAAATTAATTTAACTATGAAAATGAACTTTAAAATCTTCTTTTTTTTAAATACTGGTACCTATGTTTGAAGGCGTACATTAATAAAAAAAATAATTCGAATTCCCTATTATATTGAAAATATTCTCTTTTTGAAATTTAAAAAAAGGCGGAAAATTCAATACCGGCAATCTTCTAAAAATTGAGTTTTTTTTTCGCGATATTCAAATCCGGCTATTTTGCTGACATTTTAAGAATAATTAACCGGTTTTTTTAATAAATTTTGCAAATTTTGAATCCGGCGCTCTTTTTGAAATTTCAAAATGGCGCAATATTCAAATCCGGCAATCTTCTAGAAAATTTGATTTTTTTTCGCGATATTTAAATCCGGCAATCTTGGTGACATTTTAAGAGCAATGAACCGGTTTTGTTTTTAAATTGGACAAAATTTGAATACAAGGCTCTTTTTGAAATTTGAAAAAATGGCACCAAATTAAAATCCACCAATCTTCTACAAATTGAGATTTTTTTTACTACATTAAAATCCGGCTAAAAAAAAATTCATTCCGTTCCAAATAATTAATATAAAAATAATTTTAGATAAAAATACATAACAATATATATAATAATATACGAATAATATCGATACGAGTTTATTATGTAGTGCTGTTCCTTATCCAGAATATTCCTTGGTGAGATAGCATCTCTGTTTCTATCCGATTTCGGTTTCACTTCTCCTTTCAACGTTTTCCTGTGTTCAAATTTTAGATAAAAATACATAACAATATATATAATAATATACGAATAATGTCGATACGAGTTTATTATGTAGTGCTGTTCCTTATCCAGAATATTCCTTGGTGAGATAGCATCTCTGTTTCTATCCGATTTCGGTTTCACTTCTCCTTTCAACGTTTTCCTGTGTTCAAATTTTAGATAAAAATACATAACAATATATATAATAATATACGAATAATGTCGATACGAGTTTATTATGTAGTGCTGTTCCTTATCCAGAATATTCCTTGGTGAGATAGCATCTCTGTTTCTATCCGATTTCGGTTTCACTTCTCCTTTCAACGTTTTCCTGTGTTCAAATTTTAGATAAAAATACATAACAATATATATAATAATATACGAATAATGTCGATACGAGTTTATTATGTAGTGCTGTTCCTTATCCAGAATATTCCTTGGTGAGATAGCATCTCTGTTTCTATCCGATTTCGGTTTCACTTCTCCTTTCAACGTTTTCCTGTGTTCAAATTTTGCGCCATTTTCCGCATGATTCATTTCCTGTGAGCGAAATCACTGCCGCCAACAGTTAGGCGTGCGCACGCGGCGCCATTTTCTTCAATAAGGAACTCCAGTGAAAATAATAATCGCTTTAAAATATATATACGTATAAATTAGCAAACCCCGATTCTGAATATATTACTTCTTTTTTAAATAATTATACATAGATTTTATAAATCGTTATATAAAAGTGAATTAAAAATAAAATAAAAAATGGAATGTATTTCCTTATTGACACCAAGTTTCTATCCAGGGAGATTGTTTAGTCGCAACGTGTTTCGACAATACGACTAAAACATTGTTTTTTTGTTTCTTCTCCTAAATTATCGACAAACACCTTTTTTCTTGCTATTTGTTTGATCATTCGTTCGTTCATCCGTTCATTGCAGGCCAATATCTCTTGCTACAATAATTTCAAGAACCTTTGAAAAAGTCATCTTAAACTTAACCGAAGACAAGCTCAATACAGAGGACTCTCAAATGGGCTTCAAAGCTGGATGCTCTACTGATACAGCCATATGTAGTATTAAACTAACAATTGAATATTATAAAGCCAGGAAACAGCGGTATACGCATGCTTCCTAGACTTAATCAAAGCTTTTGATGACCCTACTCCATAGATGGAGAATTTCCCTCAAGCCACCGTAGTACAAATGTTAAATATGTTAACGTTTTAATTCTTTTTTACTTTTTTTATATTCTGTTTCCACATCATGTAAATTATATGGCAGACAGAGTATTGCACTCACCGCTTTGTTCAGCTCAAATAAACACATCACTATTAATATTATATATGTACCTTAGTTTTAATATTTTTTAGTGTAATAAACCTTATAAATCTAAGACGTTCGGGGTTTAACAATAAATGGGAATTATCACCGCCTGCAAACCTACAGCCACCTTTGATCAAGTAGCAACGCACGCCACTGCTGTTCTCCATTGTGATAACTTTTTGCTTTTGATAAATATCTGTATACATGTTTTGTACAATCAGTGAAGAACATAATATTATTAAAACTCAAATGAAACATGAAACAGAAAAAGACACAGAACATTGCCTCTGTCTTGCCGGTACAATATTCTCAGCACTGAACTAATGATACATATTTATTTTACGTCATTTTTACCAATATAATACTTTAAAAAAATTATCAAAATACTATGTTGGGAATTGCTTTACTATTTTTAAAATTATTACGTGGGTTCCGACATTGTAATTATGTGAGTATAGAAAAAAATAACAAAATATAGTAGTACGGAAAGAAAGAAAGTTAACTAAAATATTTTTTTAAGATTCTCGGACTCCTTTCCAGGTCAATAAGCCTTGGTAATATTTTTGACAAAGGATGAAAATTCGCAGTTTTTAACCTCTGGTGAGATTTTCTTATATGTTTTTGCTCCAAGACAGGTACGTGTTTTTCGTTGCATTGTGGCAACACTCACTGGAATCGTCAAAATATTCCTGCTACGGCTTCTGGTTTGATATGTGAAACTTTATCGCACGTACAGGGCATTATAACATATAATATAATAATTATAACATTTACATTATAACCTTCAGTGCACTAGGATACCTGTATTTTATTTATTTCATTCGGTAGTTCACCATTGTTCTCCTGAAAACGGGTCCCGAGAACTTAGTTAGATGAAAACCTATAATTTTCCTAAACTAAATCAGTAAAACAGTTAAACAGTCCATATTATTGCATGATGTACCTACGACTAATTTAAAATCATAATGAAAATTTATTTTTTTAAATGTGTCCTCCTCGCCCCCCATTTCAGCCTCCACGGCCCCCTTGTAGCCCTTCACCAACCCACATATGCCCCTGCCACCCTCTCAAATCTCTCAGAAATCGCCTACGCTGGTATCACTGGTTTAGATGTTAATAAATTTAAATAATATTATTCATGACAATATTAAACCGTACAATTATTGAAATGCAATAAAAAAAAAATTATAATCCGGTAGATTATATGTATCGGGTTTATTGACAATTCTGCCCGGACGGGTTCGAATGTTTGTCTCATTGCTTGTCATCTCATCAGAAGTAGTAGGACCTGGATAAAACGGGATAGAATGGAAATCATTGTCAAAACGTACACCTTCCTTCGATGAATTTTGATTATGCGACAATGATGATTCCTGATGTGATTTGTCTGTTTCCTATTCCTGCGGTACAATGTGGCGTTTAATAATATAAATGGTGGTCGATAATTCCATATAATTTATCTACTAGCTGAGCCACGCCATAGCTACTCCACGGGGGCTTTCATTTTAAAATTACATGGCTACTCTAACGTCAACAATGATCTTTTTACTGAATAATGAAATATGTTGCAGTTTCGCAGGTATCACAAACGTAATACTGCAGGAGACAGCTGCAGATTTAAAAAATTCAAATTATCTTTTCTAACTGAAAAAACAAATAGTCATGCGAATGGCACATTGATACAACCTTATCAGCGAGGTCTTGGAGTAACAGAGGGTGATATGTCTGACCAACTAAATTATCACATTTAATTATTTATATTTATTATTAATATTTTATTTTGATATGTTGGAATATAATATAAATATAATATCATTACTAGTATGGTCACCGCAGGCAATTATTTATATGTGTGTGTAATATTATGTTATTTTCTTATTGGCTAGTAGTGCAAGGCAGCAGCACCAGGCAGTGGCAGTGTAGCGGGACTGACAATGGAACCAGATAGGACGAGTCAACTCTCAGCTCTCCTGGCCTGCCGGTCCCGCACAGACCTGATACGGATAGGGGAAGTAGACTCTCCTTCCTACCCTTTCATCACCTTAGTTTGCAAGCACAACAGGGCTGACTTATTACAGTTCTTATTGGAGGATAACACGCCCTCCCCCTCCGATGGGGCACTTGTTGTTCCCCACTGGTGTTCAGTGGAGCAGCCCTATGAAAGACACAATGCCGTTTATTACGGCATCCGCTCCAGCAATGTAGAGCTCCTTCGCACACTCCTCAAGTCAGTAACCCCTGAACTCTCGGAGCGACTCGTCTCTGTGTCTTACGAGGAATTACTCTTGAATAATGTCGTCATATCAATGGAAATGCATCTGTTTGTCCAATACACTTTGCATGACCTAAGTTTCTTATCCAAAGGTGACGGAGCACTTCCTGCCACTTCCATTGTTAATAATAATATCCGAGAACGCATCCAACTGCTTGTGGAAACTATCAAGCACATTCGTAATTACGAACAAGTGGACAGTCACTTTTTATACACGGCCAATTTTATAGCTCAGAATATTCAAATACTAAAACAACAATTGAAGTCCACGTATAATGTTTTGCCCTGGGAAGAAATGGAGTTCTGCTTGGTGAGCTTTGTGTCCACCCATATTAGGCAACAAGAATTGAATTTATTCTATCTGTCCGTACTGAGAAAAGAGAGGTTACTGAAAGAACTGGACAAGTTTGCCTCTGACCTGCAAGAGAAGGTGCACATCGGATCTACAGACCTTTGGAAATCGGTGAGAAAAAACCGCGAGGTAGTTGCCGCTACCATCAGAGAGAGATACCCAGACTTGTACGCTGACTATAAGGAGGTGAGAGACATTTCTTCGCTCCACATCATGAAGACATACCTAGATGCGGCCTTGCTGGCAGACCCTGCTACTACACATGGCCAGTTGACTATCAAGAGAGCACTCCAGGTGACGGGAGAGCATCTGAATAACACATTGGATAGCCCTAAGCTCTCCCCAGCTGTGATTGATCTTCTCTTCCTCTCTGTACCCAAAGAAACCAAAATAGTCCTAAAAGTCTTACGCAACTCTCTATCCCATCCACACCTAGAGATGAGCGACTGTGTAATATATTCTAATATTCAAAATGATATTAAAAAAATTGCATCTGTCATCACTGAAATAACATACTTCAACAAAGTGGACAAAATAAAGAGTTTGCTGACCAGGCTGATCAAGAAAGATAGTGTAGAAGAAATTCAAGAATTAACAAATTTATTTCAAAATGTACATGTCATTCTGGATGTCAAGGAAACAGACTTGGTTACAAAGGATCACAAAAATATTGAAGACCTTATAATGAAGATAGACAATCAAACTCCTTATGAGAGGCAACTGTGTGTTGAAATAAAAGATGTCCTCCACAAAACAAAATTACAACACCGTTTTACGATGGGTGATTTTTTCATTTTAGAAAAAATACATAAAATGTCTTCCAACCTTCATGTCCACAGTAACGAAAATGTTGACCAACTCATAAAGAAGATGAAATACGTAGCGATTAAAGTTTTAGAAAACTTTTCTTCTCAAGAAATTCCTTCAGAAATTGATAGATGGAATTTGTTAGCAGATTTATTAACCAAATTTTATAACAGTGTATTAGTGAGAATTAAACGAGAGATTGCCATGGATTTAAAAACAGTGTTGATTAAAATATATTATTCTCGGTCAATGAATACGAATATTAACTGTATTGATGATTTTACCAGACAATTGAAAGAATATGATTATAAGGACAAAGTGAAGAGTGATAAAAAAAAAATAGTAGAGAGTGCTGAAACGAGCAGCAACAAGGCAATCATTGGTGAACAACTCAATCAGAAATTAACTGAACTGGATAAAATCATCGGAACTGATAGAATGTGTACTCAATTGTATAAACATCTTTTATCTCTCTATGAAGATGAGATACCAAATAGATTTGTGGTGGAAGTCCTTGTACTGGATGCTATGACCATATTGAACGAATCCAATTGTGTTCCCTTCAATACGCTGTATCTAGATGGGAACATGCCTGTGTTGAACGGTAGGTGCTTGCGCAACCATTTGGCTCACGGGAACGCCTTGGTAGACATTCTGCCAACTGATTCTTGGTCTGCTGTTCTCCTAAATGCTGTGAAACTCGCTGAAAGCAAAGACCTACTGAAC
Organism: Halesus radiatus; assembly: GCA_022606495.2. Lineage (NCBI taxonomy): Eukaryota > Metazoa > Arthropoda > Insecta > Trichoptera > Limnephilidae > Halesus > Halesus radiatus. Next base: position 173,672 of record JAHDVE020007945.1, on the reverse strand, counting down.
TGTAAAATAGGGAACATTTTAGAACACGATATCAGACAATTGAGACGGAGATATGAGCGGGGCTTATCTATTCTTGACAAACAGAAGGAAATGTGGAAGTCTCTGCTTGACGGGAACTTTGAGAACTTTGCAAAAGCAATTGCGGGAGGAGCTGATATTTATTCAAGGAAGGAAGATTTGTCATCTACTCTACACTATGCTGCGCGGGGACCCAATATTGAGACTGTCAAATTCTTGACTAAACAGACAATGATCAGCACCGAATTGAGAGATGTTAATGGTCAAACTGCACTGCACGTAGCCGCGGCCTTTGGAAGAGATGTCACTGTTAAATTCTTGGTGACAGAAATGGTAAACGCAGTTGATCAAGTTGATTATAATGGAATGACACCATTGCATCTGGCTTCAAAAAATGGCCTCAAGGAAACTGTTGTGACATTGCTTTCACTAGGAGCCAAAGTTGTTAAAGATTCCATGGGAAAATCTCCTTTGCATTATGCTGTGGTGAATAATTACTTAGGTGTGGTAAAAACCCTATTTGAAAAGAATGCTACTGTAGATGAACATACTCTTACTGAAATACATACACCCCTTCACGTAGCCGCGGAATTCGGTTACTCTGAAATGGTACAATACTTGTTGCTGAAGGAAGCTGATGTCAATGCTAAAAATGAATTTGGCGTCATTCCAATGCATCTGGCAGCAGCCAACGGTCACCTGGAGATAGTTAACATTCTGCTAAAGAATGGAGCTCATGTGAACCTAAAGAACATCCAGGGTCTCTCTCCATTACAGTTGGCAGTGGAAAACAATAATGAAGAGATTGTCAAAATCCTCTTGACAAAAGGTTCTTTAGTCGATGATGGAAATGTGCAAAACAAAAACACCCCCTTGCACACAGCCGTTTTTAAAGGCAATTCAATTATTGTAGATCTACTGTTGGAACGCAAGGCCAATGTCAATGCAGTAAGAAATGATAGTCTCACTCCACTACTCATTGCGGCCGGGGTTGGACATGCCAATATAGTTCAACTCCTGTTGGAGAAAGAAGCTCTGGTGGATAGCCGAGATGTTAACGGCCACACCGCATTACACCATGCTGCCATGCAAGGCCATACTTCTATTGTGGAGACTTTAATTCGATGGAAGATCGACATTGACTCTAAAGGTGGACAGCAAATTACACCTTTGTATCTGGCTGCACTAGAAGGTCACCAACAAGTGGTAGACATTTTGCTAGCTAAAGGAGCTGATGTACATTCTGTATGCGATGGAGGTCTCACAGCTCTGCATCTTAGTGCTGCAAACGATCAAGTAGCTATTTCAGAGGCTTTGATTAAGAAAGGAGCTGCAGTGAACTGCAAAAACATTATTAAGAATACGCCATTGCATTTAGCTGCTAAAGCACGCAATGAGAAAACTATCCAAATGTTGATAGAACATAAAGCCAACATTAATGAGAAAGGGGAATCTGATAGAACAGCGTTGCATATTGCATCATTAGTTGGAAGCAGTCCAATGGTAGAAGCATTGCTCCAGGGAAAGGCTGAAGTTGACGCCAAGGCCCTCTACGGTGTAACCGCATTGCACCTGGCTGCCAGTGGGAATCACAAGGCGGTTGTAGAGATCTTGTTAAAGAATGGAGCGGATGTTAACCACATGGATAGTACTGATTTTTCTGCAATGTGCTGGGCAGCAGGGAATAATAATATAGAATTGTTGAACTTATTGATTAAAAAAGGAGCAGATGTTAATATTGGGGGAGGTAAACTTCTGTTACACGCAATTAAAACAGGGCATAGACTTATAATTGAAACTTTGTTGGGGAATGAAAAAATTGATGTGAATATTAAAAATAAAGACGGATTAAACCTCTTATGCATAGCAGCTCTTAATGGTGATGACCTAATAGCCAGAGCGCTGATAGAGAAAGGTATTAAAGTTGCAGATTGCATACAAAACCCTTCTCCCTTAAAAATTGCAATTCATCGGAGACATACGAATTTTGTGAAAGTTTTGCTTGAAAATGAAGCCAACGTCAAATCAGAGAAACATATTGGAGATTCAAAGAATAAATCTCCATTAGAGCTGACAGATACTAATGCACAAATGAAATATAGCCATATTCTGTTGCAACAAAAAGATAATAACAACCAGACGTTACTGCATATTGCAGCTATGGGAGGTAATCTTGAAGTAGCAAAACTTTTGGTAGAGCTAGGAGCTGACATTAATGCAATAAACAAACTAGGTTATATACCAATCCACATAGCCGCTATATACGGCCATCTAAACGTATTGAAATTTTTCCTGGAGATCGGGATGAATATTGACGATCGGAGTTCTGACGGTTTGTCCCTGATGAGTTTGGCTTCACTAAAAGGGCAGCTAGTTGTAGCTCAATATTTGATAGAACAACATGTTAATATTAATACAATAGATTTAGAAGGCTGCATGCCTATTCACCATTCTGCCATTTGTGGAGAAACAGAAATGATCAAGTTTTTATTACTGAACGGTGCAGTATATGATCCCATGGACAACATTTTTAGAACTCCATCAGCTTGCACTAAAAATCGACGTATTAAAAAAATGCTTGATTCAATTGGAAAACTATTTAAGGCGGTTGAGACAAATGATGTTTTGATGGTTAGTACTTTGGTTAAAAGCTGGTCAAAATATTTGGATGTACAAAGTTCTGAAAATGAAACACTTTTGCACATCGCTTCCCGGAAGGGCTTTCAGAAAGTTTGTGACATATTGTTGGAGAGCAAAGCCAAACCCAATGTCGTTGGAGAGGATGGTAAAGCTCCTCTGCATTACGCATCGGAATACTCTCATCCAGGAATAATTGAATCTTTGTTAAAACATGGTGCAGTGCACAACCTTAAATCTGGCAATGGAAAGACCCCGTTGGATTATGCTGAACAAATAAATATTGCATCTTTATTGCAATTGGTTGCACTCTATTTCCAGAGAGTACTATCCGGCGATGTTACGGTAATTGACGACCTAAATGCAATTGGGAATGTAGAAATCATAAAGGCGGTGATGAAGGCTCGCGACACCGATGGCAACACGCTTGTGGTTGTTGCCATGAAAAATGGTTTCCCCAACATAGAAAAGTTAAAACAGGTTGCACAGGTCAATGTTCCTGATATTCTATCTGAAGAATTTTCAATGCTATTCAGTGACAGATCAACAGATGCCGTAAATATTTTAAAACCGCTGCTAAATGAAAGAATTGAAATATTGGGAGAGAATAATCCAGGAACGCTGGACATCCAATATAAGATCGCGCTAGCTTTGTTCAATCAGTCTAAATATTTTGAAGCCATGCCCGTTTTCGAAGAAACCTACAGGAAGAGTGCAGAAGCATTAGGTCCTCACCACCCAGACTCCTTGCGTACGAGGAGTATGCTAGCTATATCATTACACAAGCTAGGAAAGAATGTAGAGGCGTGGGATATTCTCCAGGAAGTTATGTTGAGGCAGCAGGAAGTGCTGGGCGAGGGGCATGAGCAACTAATGAATACTAAAAGTGACGCAGGGCTTGTGCTCCAAGGTCTGGGGAAGTATGAAGAGGCCTTGCACTTTAATACGCAAGTTTACAAATGGTATGAAAACCAAATGGGTGCCGAACACCCTTCCACTCTTCATCAACAAAACAACATTGCGGCGGTGTTGCATATTAAAGGAAAGCACCATGAGGCTCTTTCTATGTTTCAAACTGTTTACGAAGGCTTCAAAAAGTGTTTTGGAGAAAAAAACTCAAAGACTCTCAAGGTCAGGCGCAATATGGCATCTGTTCTTATGAGCCAAAAAAAACTTACTGAAGCTTTAAAAGTCCTTCAAGAAATCTTAGATATTGAGGAGAATGAGTTAAAACCCGATCCCGAGGGCACTGTTGAGACTCGAAGTCTTATCACGAAACTTTATCTCCGTCAGAATAATTTTAAGAATGCCCTGAAGGTTCACAAGATAGGGTTGGATGTGAGAAATGCCGTCTACGGCTACAACCACCCAAAATTCAAAGAGCTGAATGAACATCTAGATGATGTTAATAACAAAATTAAATCAGTGTATGGTATAGATTTCAACTATATTCTAGCTTGTGACGATAATTTACTAAAAGCAGCCAGTGATGGGGATAGGGACGAGGTTCATAGATTAATAGCGAATGGATCGAATGTCGACACAGCGGATCGGGAGGGTAGAACGCCGCTGCACTTTGCCGCCACGGTGGAAGTTATGAAACTGCTGCTGGACAGCGGAGCCGACGCTACTGCCATGTCACAGAAGGGGAACACCCCCCTGCACCTCGCCGCGCTCCAAGCTTGCAGGCAATCGGTCCATCTCTTATTACAAAATGTAAAGATCACCAAACCCAAAGCTTACAGCAAGTTTATTAATGCTAAAACTGTAGTGGGAGGTTCCACAGCTCTGCACGTTGCCGCTAAAAAGGGAGCCACCGATATTGTGAGTTGTCTGTTGGAGAATGGTGCATGCTATAACTTGAGAGATACAAAACACAGGACTCCCCTGCAGTTGGCCGAAGTTCATGGCCACACCGCCACTGCCATACTACTTGGTGGGCTTTCAAATACAGTAGATTAATCTACGACAGGGCTGACCAAACCAGCTATATTTTCATGTACGGGGATATCTTTTTACTGGACTTTATACAATCCAAATTCAAAAGATGCCACTACCAAGCACGAGGAGATGAACCGCATGACAGCATTTAGTAGTGTCAGGGTATGACCGGTTCCCTATGGCATCCCGTTACAAGTGATCAGTTGGTTTAGCACTGTGCAGTGTCATCTCAAATGAAATAAACCTCCTCTTCGCGTAGCCATTCCTTGCAGCATAAGTACAAATGAATGTGTTATATGTGTTTCGTATATCGCAGTCATTATACCATCACAGGAATTGTTTTTTTTAAATAACACATCTTTTAAGATATTGAAATCAAGGTAAATTTTTTTTAATCCTTCTTGTTTGATTTTAAAATCAAATAAAAGAAAGAGCCATCAGCGTGTCAAATAAGTTAAGCTTCAACATCAGATATGAATGTGTTATCTTTGTTAAAACAACCTCAACACTCCCGAGCGAGGTTCCCCAGTCAACAAAGCCGGTACCTATGGCAGTAATAACATTTTGGACGTGAAATGTCTTTTTCCGTAAATACATAGATGGATATTTAAATCCTGCGATTATCATGTATTGTCTGTTCGTACACATGGTTTAAAGTAGTTGTGAGTAAAAGCATACCACTCCATTTGAATATAACTAATAGTGGTACACGTTCATAACACAAGGCTAACTGCTTGCGATGGACTTGTAGTCCCCAAATATGTACATTAAAAGGGTCAAAGAACCTTAGAATACTATTTGCTAAAAAGTGTACAACGTTCTACCCAATTTAATGAAATATTATACACAGAAGGAGCTGTGTCCTGACAAAATCCTAACATGAAACAGATTTATGGTGCTAATTGTTCTCTTGTCTACAAACACTCATCTCATGTTATGATGTCAATAATTTTAATAATGGAATAATTATGTAGGTGATATTACCTACCCCAAACATGACAACATTCATAGATAATTCTATAAGAACATGTTGACAACCTGCTAGCAGTGTCTCCTGTGTAGCAGTGCAGGACTTTGTTGTAATATTAAGTAACATCATTTTTATTTTTTTAAATACTTAAATTATTCAGTTCCATTTTTTAGTTTACATTATGTAATACTTTATACCTTTGCAAGTTTCTTTACTTTATATTTCGACAAGTTGTCATACTTTATATTTTTACAAGTTTTCATACTTTTTTTATTTTTAAGGGTTTTTATGCTTTATTCTTTTAAACTTTATATTTTTACAAGTTGTCATACTTTATATTTTTACAAGTTGTCATACTTCATATTTTTATAAGTTGTCATACTTTATATTTTTACAAGTTGTCATAATTTATATTTTTACAAGTTGTCATACTTTATATTTTTACAAGTTGTCATACTTTATATTTTTATACTTTTCTACATGTGTTTTACTGTTTTAATAAATTTTTAAATATATTAGGTTGGTATTTTAGACATTTTTTAAAAACTAATTTTACTAATCTTATTTTACCTATTTCATTAGTTAGGTTAGAGTCTAGCAAACAAGAGAATGCGCCTGATGGTTGATGCGCAGAAACGCTTTATGGTAGGAGGCGGGGTCAATGGGAAAAAATCACCCATCACTATTCTGGATTCCGAATAACTTTACCAAAGCTGCGCAGTACACGAAGGGACTCACGCATTCTTTAGTTTGTCAAGTTCTACTTATGTCATTTTTTACTTCTTTGACTTATCCTTTTTTATACATTATGTATCCGGTGGATTATCAGTTTAGAATTATTACAGAATTTATTGTAATTATTTCATCATACCTATAGATATACGAGGTGTGTTCAAAAGAAAAGGTGAATTTAGAATTTTTTCGAAAAGTATTTATTTATTCATCAATATCCATTTTCTCCCCTTCAAAGTAATCCCCCTCAGATATAATGCACTTATGCCAGCGCTTCTTCCAATACTCGAAGCACTTCTGGAATGCGCTTTTCGGTATGGCCATCAGCTCATTCTTCGATTCTGACTTTATCTCATCAATTGTGGCAAAACACTTTCCTTTCATTGGTCTCTTCAGTTTCGGGAATAGGAAAAAGTCGCAGGGAGCCAAATCTGGTGAATACGGTGGTTGAGACATGATTACGGTGTTGTTTTTGGCCAAATAATCACAAACAAGCATTGTTGTGTGAGCTGGTGCATTATCGTGATGCAAAATCCATCATTTGTTTTTCCACAATTTTGATCGTTTGAGCCGTATTGCTTCACGCAAACGTTGCATAACTTCCTTGTAGTATTCCTTATTAACCGTACGACCTGTTGGCAAGAACTCATGATTCACCACGCCATTGTAATCGAAGAAAACAGTGAGCAAAACCTTCACATTTGATCGAACTTGGCGTGCTTTTTTCGGTCTTGGCTCTTCTGGCGCTTCCATTGGGATGATTGGGCCTTGGTTTCGACGTCATAACCATATACCCACGTTTCATCACCAGTTATGACCCTTTTGAGCAAATCTGGATCGTCGTTGACGTCATTCAACAACTCCTGAGCGATACTAATGCGGCGTTGCTTTTGCTCAAAATTTAGCAATTTCGGAACAAACTTCGCTGCCACACGTTTCATACCCAAAACATCCGAGAAAATTGCATGACATGAACCGATTGATATGCCAACATCCTCTGCAACTTCCCTAATAGTGATTCGACGATTTTCCAAAACCATTTTCTTCACTGTTTCGATGTTTTCTTCGTTTGTTGGCGTGGTTGCAACTCCAGGACGCTCATCGTCATTAACATCTTCTCGGCCTTCTGTAAAGCGCTTGTAGCACTTATAAACACTTTGAGACAAAATAGACTCGCCGAATGCCACAGTCAACATTTTAAGTGCGTTGGAGCACTTTATTCCATTTTTAACGCAAAATTTAATACATATTCTTTCATCCATTCTTTTCAAAAGTTAAAAATCGAAGAACACACAAAAACGTGACTAACCTTTCCAGTTATCAAAAACAAACCACTAATACAAAATGGCTGATAATGCTAACACATAAAAAAAAAAAATCGATAATCGAATGTACACAGCCTGCGAATATTCAAAATTCACCTTTTCTTTTGAACACACCTCGTATATGAAACCTTCAGTGTTCTTATATTGTATTGATATCGTTCTAATTGTAATTTCACTTTTTATCTAAAAATCCGAGGCGAATCCACAAAAAATCAATATACATAAAATGAAACAATAACATCTTTTTTAGTCACTATTTCATAGAATTCTTTTTTTTTTATAAAAACAAGGTTATTTAAACACATTTTTCTGTCGGACATCTTGCCGCCTATTTTGTTGTCTTTTTTTTTTTTTTTTTACAGTAACTCCACACAGGAGACCAAGGAGGAAATAATTTCCCTCAAGGCCTATATCATCTTTGGGGATGCTGTGTGGAGTCTAGTTCATAAGAGTCTAGTTCATAGTAGTTAATAATATCATGTTCTAATTTGTAAGGGAATCGGGTCATATGGAAAATAAATATTGCTTCCCTGTCTGCATAACGCACCCGATTCCCGATTTCTTTGTGTATGTAACAACGGGCGGTCTGTGGCCGAGCTTGTTCTCCCAGACCGCTCAGACTTAAATGACTATAAAAATAAAAACGTTAGAGCGGTACGGCTAGAGGGAAGGAGACAGACTTGTCAGGCATCCACACGGCGCCGTAGGTCTGCGCGTTTCGGACCGCCTTAAGTGGCCTGCAAAGGCCACTTCGGGCAGTTAGCATTCTACCGCCTGAACGACTAGACCTTCTCTCTGCCCACTGCCCGCTCGACTTCTGACCTACCCGCCTTCTTTTATTCGGACTACTACAGTTCGTTTGTGTGCCAGATTACGTCTGGTACAATTTTCATATGTATATAATGTTATTATCATTATAAATTTAATTTAACTATTCTAATACAATGTCTAGCTTATTTTACAAAAATCTTAAATAATAAATTCACTTATATATTTTCCACCTGCGTTCACCCATTTTATTAATTACCTACTCAAACAACACAACATAAAGGTATTATTAACTACTATTTTCAGCTTGCAATGTCATGTTATTTAAATTAATGTTAATACCGTACAACAGACGAAGCATGTGGAACTGCAAATGTGTTTGTACTCACAACGCTTCCCCGATTGGGGTATGTTGTGAGGCTCTACGGAGGTGGGGAAGAGAAGGAGGAGAACCTGGCTATTTAAACCTGATCACCAAACACGGCCAAAGCCATTTCAAGCAAAGCATTGATTGTATGCGGTGATTTTTCAGGGGGGCAATACTGAGAGTCTGACTCAGTGGTGAAGCCGAGTAATATGTGATAAATAATATAAACAAAATAAATAAATTCAATTATAAAACCATTTATTGTGGTGACAGGAAATAATTACAATCGAAATAAATCAACTCTTTACACAATCAATACATTTGAAATCCTTAAGGGGGTAAAATAAGTTATAAATTATTTACTTATCTGTTCAATAGTAACATAGACAACCACACTTATTTATACATTATGACAACTAGCTTTCGGTGGTTGTCTGTGATTTCCAGAGAGAATGACAAATATTCCAATTAGTTTCAAAACATCAAAGCTTCCATGTGCCAAAGCTAATGCGGTAAAACAGACACCAGCTAATTCAACTATGGTAGAGTTCGACAAACGAAAGAATACACATGGCCCTTCGTGTACTGGGCAGCTTTGCCCAAACTGTTCGGGATCACTGTTTATCACCAGATGAATGATTTCTTCCGGTTGACCACGCCTCCTACCAAAATCCGTTTCTGCGCATCCTTTCGTTTGTCGAGCTCTAGACTCTCTCGAACTGAAGTGAACTCGTGCTTATCGGAATGCAACCAAATGGTAACTGAGATATTCAGAGGTTATGTAAAAAAATCAACCAACCGGCCCGGCTTTGGGAAAGTACCATCGGATGGCTGATCCTTTCGACGCCATGACTTCTGTTAGTACTGGGAAAATCAGTCATGCAGTATATGAACTCCTTCCACTATCATAATAAATGGTAAATGTTGCTTGTGCAATGATGAGGAGCTTAGTTAGCCGAGGATTGAACCCGCAATGCCGCAGTGGAAACCAATAGCTTTGGACTACTCAGCCACTAACCGGTTATAATTATCTAATGAACAATAGTAACGAAAGCGTATTCTGGTCTCGACCAAATGCCAATCCTTGTTTTGCATAGGCCTTCTTCTAAGACACACGCCTATGCATTATTTGATCCAGTGGTTTAGTGACCAGATCTGGATAGCCAGGTACTTCCCAAACCTCTTCTCATCCCCTCCCCCTTCAATATAACGTGAATTTATCAAATTATATTACACCTGTAATAAAATAGGACTTTAGCAAAAATATTTTTTTCCGAAGAGAATGAGAACGTATTCTTTATTTCAACGCCAATTAAGTCCTTAATACCAGAAAAAATAATTTCTTTGACTTGATAAGGTCGTAAAGCAGGATGCTCCATACTAAAAAAAGATGAGTATTTTTTAAACCTTTGTATCTTTTTACCGTGTTTCTGGCGCTTGGGCGCTATTTTATTGCAAGTATTTGTATGCCATCTATTTGAACCTTAATGCGCGTGTTCATAAACACTACATTGGCAAATCGCAGTGTGTAATGGTAAAAACACCATGCAATATTTATACTTTGTGATAAGTTTTCAAAATATTGTAGGTCCAATACCGGCAACACCAAATTCATAATTGTCATTCTTTCTTTTCTGGGTATCGTACGCGGGAACGTCTTGATAGTAAGTAGAAAAATATCTCTATGCGTATTTACTTTATTGTTTTTTTTTTCTATTTTTTAATCTAGGAGATTTGGTGCAGCTATAATGTAATTCTTGAAGGTGCTAAAATCTTAAAAAGAAAACATTATACAATAATTTAAATGAATCATCAAAATATATTGTTATTATGCAATTTACTTGAAGTATCAGCATTTAAGCGTGATAATGTAAAAATAAATTATTTAAATAAAATGTTGTGTTTTATAATGTGTGAAAACATAAATAGAATTAACATTAAATTAACAGGTCTTAACAATAAGAACTTATTAATACGACAAAATACATGTTTTAGAAAAAAAACATTTTTTTTTTTGAAAAGTACAAAATCTAAAAACATACAGCAATGATAACTTTACACACACTAAATAAAAAAATAAAATTTTTATTTAAGTTAAATTAGTTTCATAATACGTTAGATTTAATAAATTAACAACCAAAAAATGATCACAATATATTGATGATAAAATAAACAGTTTAGGTTTCATAACTGCCGCTGTTAGTTCTGTATTTATAGCATGGCACAACATGTGCAGAATTGTTCAACTCACAGAATCAGATAACCAACATAACGTGTTATGAAGTTATGACTGGATAATACAATATAGGCTGTTCAATAAGCTCATTTACCTTTTCACCACTATCCAGATTTATATTGAATCACGGGTGTGCGCTGCACTTCATGTGACATTCATACAATTTCTAAGAAAATGAAGACATACATGTATGCGTGTAACACTGGGGGCATAGTTTATTTACACATACATGGATGCGTGTAGCGGTGAAAAGGTTAACATCAAACACATTGTTTGCGGGTGTTTTTCTTTGAACTTTGCTTTTGTTAAATAAAACTTACAATTCGTTCCTGCAGATAAAATTAACTTCTCTCAGAAGACCCTGAGGAAAATAATTTATATTTGAAGGAAAACGTATTAGGGGAGGATAGGAACCTGGGGGTTAGCGTGTCCAGGAGTGTCGTGTGATCCATCCCTCCACTGCCGTGCGACACGATGGGTCGAGAAAGTCCGGCTGGAGAGGTCAAAGGGTCTCTCACTCAACTGGCCTCTCCCGATCCGGCCCGCCACGCACTCGGTGGACAGACGCATCCGCCGCCAAGATCTGGACAAACCTCACCCCCATGAACCCGGGCACCCCTGCTAAGTCACCTCCCGAGGCGAACAACCCGGGTTGACCTATGGCAGAGGTGTTGGTTATCCGATGAATGGTTCCCGGGACGGCGGCACCCATATCCTCCTCCCAAATAATTGCATAATACGTGACAACATGCTAAAATTCATCCCTCGGTGCGTGTGAAACTAAGAAGTACTGTCATCTAAATGCGACTAAAAATATATATACATATGTAAGATATGTTTAAAAAAAAAAGATATTTTATTGCTGTCTCTGATTGCACATTTACTAACTAAAAGTTATTCGATTATATCAACAGTATTAAAACAATCTTGGTGAAAACTGTGTAATTTAAAAAAATATATATTAAATTATAAACAATGTAAAACAGCACCATATTTACTTGTGATTATAGATTCCACAGTTAGATCCCTTTGGCAAACTCTTTTCTACATCAATAGAATGAAAGGATTTTTTTTAAATTGCCTAGAAACGAGATTAGATGATATCGAAAATATATTTTTTATGACGAATAAAAAAAAAATTATAAATTAATATTTATAAAAATTTATTTAAAATTAACTGTTTTAAAAACAGCGAGATTTTGTTTAATTTTCTACTTACAAAAGTATAATAAATACAAAAAAGTGCAAATTTTAAGAAATTACTACTTTTTTTCAAACATTAAATAAGATTCAATTGATTTTTTACAATATTTAACTAAAATATGTTTTTATTTATAAATAGTTTTTTTTTTATTTACTTAATTAATGGCAATATCATCAACTAGGAAATGTTTAAATGTTTATTACTACGAATTAATAGTTATTCATAAAAAAACTACAATTTAATGTTTCTTAATTCTTTGCTTAGATATGACTGTAACAAATTTATTAAATTAAAAAATATACACATATAATATAATAATATTGTTATTAGATTTATTTTACTAAGTAAACAATTCCTGTATGTGATTTAAAAATTAAAATCTAGTAACAATAGCAATGATGTAGTATTAGAGTTGGCAAAATAAATCTTAAGTATACAGGGTGACTTGTAGTTAGTGCAAAATATTAAACATTGACAATTCTTTGATAATGCGGCGAAATTTATTGTTTTCTTTATTTTATAAAAAGAAAGACAATTTTTCACAGGTTACGATGAATAACCTGACAATATTTTAATTTCTCCTACTAGCATCATTGCAGTGATGAAGGATTTGCCGGACTAACAGAGGATAGAACCCGCGCAATGGGAATCCATAATTTTGGACGACTGGCAACTAACCGGACGAGGTGTCAATTGACTGACGTTGTTTGCGTATTTAACAGGTATTTAGTCAAAGCTACGGCAGTTTGTTACCATTTGCGGGCAGGGCATCAACAGTGAATATTTCAATATCCAACACATGCAGAGACCTGCTTTTATCAAGTGATTACAATATAGTCACGGTGTACAAAATACCTACACAAAAAGAAAATAAATCTATTTCTTTACAGATATGCGATGGATTTTTATCAGTTCGTCAGGAATTGAAAAAAATATGTCAATTCTCAGATGATGTAATTTGTATTCCACTAAAACGCTTTTTTATGGTTAATTTCAGTGCTAAAGGGGGCGGGGGGCATCTCTTGTACACCATTTCAAACGGTGTTCATAATATGTTCAAATAACATCATTTCTATAGTGCATTAACAATAATCATAATTTAATATAACTTAATATAAAAACAGATTAGAATTATGCAACATATTCCTAACCTAGCATCACACAGATTATATACTTTTATAAAAACTATGTAACACAAAAACCTATAAGTGCTTTTCTGCATGTAATTATTATTTCTTCTTTATTACATTTATTTTATCTTTGATCCGAGAGGTTAAAATATATATTTCCTTGGCTTATTTAGTTATAATTTTCTGTATTATAAAGTCAAAAATATTGCACCAAAATGTCAAGAACATAAATTAATATAAAAATTTGAAAAACTGTCCACGAAACAAAAAACACATTATTTAAAATTCAGACATTGTCAAACAAATAATATGATATTATGAAAATTTGAAGTATATTGAAAGAGCTGAAAATCTGAGAGAAAGCTACGAGGCATACGTCATCTTTGGGTGTACTGAGTGGAGAGTCTTTTCGAAAGGAAGGAGTGTTTGTTGTAAGAAGGAGGAAACTATTCCACAGCCAAGCTGTAAACCTCGAGAACAAGTTAAACTAATAACAGATGTTCCAGGCTGCAGTCTGCAGTGCTGGGGGAGATTTCCCGATTAACTGATGATAGCCAACCTCCGGTAGGAGATGGCACCAAAAGAATAGCAGATATTAGCGGGGGAATGTTGAAACAACTGATTTATACATATTTTGGTGACAATATCAATGAAACGGATAAACAAAATTAGCCTTCGCTGGCTTTCACGCGACGCAGAAAACTGACTGTCAGAACTAAATACTCGTAGAATAATATATAGAATCCATTTCACAATGAACGAGGAAGTTTTCAATCAGATTTATGAATCAGATTCATTAAATATGTCATTAAATCTAACTAGGTACAATAACTTAAAACTAATCACTTAAGTGATTGAATAAAGGCTACTTAAGTGATCAAATAAAAATGTAAGTAATGGAAGACATTGTAATTTTTGTTGTTTCAACATGTCTTAAAGTATATGTATACAGTTTTATAAATTGAACTAAATATATATTTTAAATTTAACAAAGTAAAGTAAAAGTATTAATAAAACTGTTAAATCTGTTTTAAAAATACAAAACATTTAAATAAAATCAAACAGTTACATTCTTAATATGTATTTATATTTATATTGCGTTACTTTTGATTTAAATTTATCGTATTAAGTATAATATAATTCCTGTTTTTAAGTTAAACTTTAGATTGCACAAGTTTAAAAAAATTTACTATAAAAATGGCAAGTTTAATAATTTAATATTGGACAAAAATGTTCAGTCATTTTTTTATATACTTACTTAATTAATTGTTTTTTATTTAAATGTCGTTCGACTAATTGTATTTTATGTTAAAAAAAAATAGTTTTATAAATATCTATATGTTGTTTTTTAATTGCACACTTTTCATTGCATAATTTTAAATTATCTTTGATCAAATGCATTTAAACAAAAACATTTTTTTAAAATAAAATCTTCATAAAATTAATAAAGAATAAAATAAACATTAAAAAGTATGTTCACAATGAATATTTATATTTAAGTTCTCAATTCCATTTTGGATAGAGAATGTTCACACTTAGGTCACATGAAATATTTTTTTTTTAATAACTATAATCAAATACACTTAGAAATAATTGTAAGCAGTGAAACTTAAGTATTTTGCAGTTAAACCATATATTAATTAATATCTTCTAATTAATTAACAATAATATTTCTTAAAATTTAATCACAAATATTTTAAGAGACTCGAGAAAAATATTCAATAAAAAATGTTTAAAATTACATAAATTGTCAGATAAAAAATTGAAAAATACATTAATTTTCCAGCTTTATTCAGGTTCATCCAGGTATATCCAGATACATCCGGCATTTATACAGGATTATTCAGGTACATACCAGATTCATTTAGCATTTTTTTAGGTACACCCAGACTCATCCGGCATTTATACAAGTTTTTCCATGTATATTCCCGACTCATCCGGCACTTTTACAAGTTTGTCCATGAATATCCCAGATTCATCTAGCATTTTTATCAGTACACCCAAACTCGTCCGGCATTTTTACAGGTATATTCCAGATTCATTGGGCATTTTTCTAGGTACACCCACACTCATCCGGCATTTTTACAGATATATTCAGGTATATCCTAGATTCATCCGGCATTTTTCCGGATACAGATACATCCAGATTCTTTCATTATTTTTCCAGGTGTATTCAGGAACAACCCAGACTCATCTGGCAATTTTCCAGGTACGTCCAGATTTATCTGGCATCATTTCACATTAACCGGGGTTTATTTGGGTTTATCCAGGTTGATGGACATGCATTGTTGCAGGTCGGGTTAAAAAAGATAAATATTTGGAAAAAATCTATTATTCAATTCACTGACAAAATACATTTATTTTTAAACATTTTTGATGTGGTCGCATAGTTATTAGTAAAAAATAATAATTGGTGTTTCTAAACTCAGAGAGCTAAAATTATTAAGTACCTATTTAATTGTTTAAATACGTTTTCTTTGATATGTGGCCTTATTAGAGATCCATAGAATATATTCTGGCAATTATATTTAGAGAGTGCAAGCAAGATGTTATATCGTTCATTTAATGGCGGATTAAGGTTTCTAATGACTTCCATATCGCATTTGACTATGTCTAGTACGGTCATTGATTGAGCAACCATTTTTATTGGCAAAGGAATTCCATAAATTAAACAATAAGTGTGTTTATGAATTGAAACAATACGTATCACTCCGTACATGTATGCTCATCCATATTGACCCTGGCTTAGGTCAACCGAAACCAATGTTACTCTAGCAAAACAGATTGACATTATAGCAATTCCAACTTTAGCCTTAGTTTTACTCAAATTGGCCCAATCTACCTTGACTGTGATCAGAATTGACCCAAATCCACCATGACTGAGTTCAAAATTGATCAAAATCTACCTTTACTGTGATCAAAGTTGACCCAAATTCACCTTGGCGGTGATCAAACTTCACACAGATCCACCCGGACTGATCAAAGTAAACATAAATCCATCTCAATTGTTATCAAAATCGACCTAAATCAATCAACACCCCTTTCCCTCTACCAATCAAGCGATCAGTCCAATCCATCAGTTGACCATGAACAGCTCTAGATAGCGACTAGGCATGGGCGGCTGGGTGTGGCTAGACAGGTGGTGGTGCTGGGGCAGCAGGGCAGACGGCGGGGGCAGGGAGGTGGTGGCGGGAGCCGAGAGGGGCTCGAACTGCACCCCCAGTGGACTGCCGGCCATGGGCATCACTTCAGGCACCTGATGACAAAAGCAAAGCACATGTACTATACTTACCCTTTACGTTATCATTTTAAAAACTGTTTTTACCACATAATTATTTGCTAATTCATTTTTGACCAAGAGTTTTCCAACTGGGAGACTGTGACATCCCCAATTGTGGATTTGCTGTGAGGATGAAGGGTGTGTGGAGGGTAGGGAGATGGGGAAAAAGATGGTTTGGAAGTACCTGCTAATCAAAACTGGTTACCAAAGACGGCTAATGTCATTTGAAGAAACGTTTCACTTCAACCGTCCAGAATAAAAAGCATTTTAATATTTCACCAACCTTCCTCTTCTCCATCTACTTCCCTCCCCCGCTTACTTCAACCTCACAAAATACACCAATTGAGTCATGGAGTTGCAAAAGCCGCTCTGAAAGTCTCTGCTGATTTTGAGACGATCACAAAAAAGTGTTTGGAACAAATAATAATTTATATGTTTTGCTTAATTTAATATTGAAATAATAATGAAATTTCTTTTTACATTTTCAGCATAAAATGAGCCAGCCTTTTATATTTAACATGTTTCAAATTGTATTTCGTGGCCATCTCACAATCAAGGAAAAATTGTAGAAAGGGTTTTACAACTCCACCACCCAATTGGAAGCAATACGAGTCCATGGTCCCACTGGCTCCAGCAGATGGAATTCTATTTCACAAAAATTACATTAATTCAACCTACCATATGGCCGGGAGGCTGATACATGTGTGTGGGAGACACAGGGGGGCTAGGATAGCCCCAGTAGAAAAGGGGCGCCATGGGCGGGGGGTAGAAGGCCCTCACTCCGTTCCCGAAAGGACTGCCGGGAGCAGGGTACACCCCTCCGGGCATCAGGCCCCCATGCGGTGGAACTGAAAACCATATGAGAGACATGTCAGTACCTAAATTAGACATAGGTTATCATAAATATATTGATTTAAGTTTTATCGATGGTAGATTGATTCTTATTAGCTTTACCACAGTAAGTCGGACAGTTATGCTAATTTTGACCATGCACTTATTAGGTACCCTTAACGCTGTCCCAAGTCCGCTAATTGACATGAAAACTTTAGTCAACTGTCGTCCAACTTGCTAAATGTAAAACTAACAAGTGCCTTTTTCTCTACAATAGAAGAAGAATTGTTACATTAATAACATTCTCAAGAAATTAATAGTAATTAAACACTTGAAACATGCGAAATTCATGTAAAAGTATTGCACAATATACGATTCATTCGAAGATTAGAACGATTGTCTCGGATTGCATTTTCAAATGAATTCTGAATGTTTATCTCGTAATCGTACATCGTTCGAGGACTTGATCGAAGACTTGAACAAGCTCGATTATCCCATAATCATACATCGTAGCTCGAGGACTTGAATATCAATTATCCCATAATCGTACATCGTAGCTCGGGGACTTGAATATCAATTATCCCATACATCGTAGCTCGGGGACTTGAATATCAATTATCCCCATACATCGTAGCTCGGGGACTTGATCGTAGGACTTGAATATCAATTATCCCATAATCGTACATCGTAGCTCGGGGACTTGAATATCAATTATCCCATAATCATACATCGTAGCTCGGGGACTTGAATATCAATTATCCCATAATCGTACATCGTAGCTCGGGGACTTGAATATCAATTATCCCATAATCATACATCGTAGCTCGGGGACTTGAATATCAATTATCCCATAATTGTACATCGTAGCTCGGGGACTTGAATATCAATTATCCCATAATCATACATCGTAGCTCGGGGACTTGAATATCAATTATCCCATAATCATACATCGTAGCTAGAAGACTTCTAGAAAACCGACAATCTCATAATCGTATATCATAGCTCAGGGACTAGAAAACCAATTAACGCTGATTTCATTTCCGAATGAATTTTAACATTTCATAATCGTATCTCGAACTTTAACCCCTTTCAACAATATATAATTTACCACCATGGAAGAGTTTATGAAATCAAAAAGAAAGTGTGTTTTTTTCTCTTTCTAACTCTACTTAAATCATATATCTAACCGTAATACGAAATAAAATAAAACATATTTTATGATTCCGCTCAGTTGATTCCGGGAAAGGGAAAAAATTAACTATACTGATTTCGATGTGTGGTTCCTTTTCGGGAACTTATTGCCTTGACGGGAAGCTATAAATTGCCAAAAAATCCACAATTTATTCCAAATTGTATTTGACAAATATTTTATAGTGAACTTCTTAATATTAACCTAATTTATTCAGTTGAGATGTTCTTCATAAGACATTTAACGAATATTCATGTCAAGTGGCAGAGCTGAATTACCGATTTTTATTCTAATTACTTATTGCTTAAATCTTTGTTTGAATCATATGTTGCCCAATACTTTTACGTGAATTTGGCCGCAAAACTAGTATGATTTTTGACATCTCATTGGCTTTCAACTAACTTTTGTAATTTAAAAAAATTACTACATTGCCAATGTTAATAATTGTATATTTATCAATTTTAATTCATGAAAATGAGTAAAAATTATACACTGAGAAGAAATCAATTTAAAAAACAAAATAATAAAATGAAAGGTCAAGGGAATTTAAACCTTATGCATGAATATTGTAAAGGAAATAATTTAAAATTAATTTTAATTAATTTTAGCTCACTTGCGTCATACTGGAATTAAATGTACTATGAGATTAAGTTATGAATCGCAAGTGCCACGGTAAAATGAATCTTAAAAAGTACTATAGACTTGTAAAAAAAAAAATCAAAATTGTACGCATATCATATTTCGTTAACCCGTATGTTTTGAAAATGGTTCCTTTTCAGTAAACAAAGATTAAATTGCATTACTTTTAAAAAAATTCAATATCTTGTATTATAATATATTTCATGCATTTTTCCGACCTTTAAAAATAGCTATAAACCATAGCAATATTAAAAAATATGTATTTATTAATTAGCAATAATAATTTTATTATCAAAACTGATTAAAAACAAAAACACCACTTTTTGTGAAACATGCCCAATTTATACATTTGCAGAGATTTTTAAAAAAGATTTATTTTCTACAATAAATTAACACCTCCCAATGAATTGCATTAGTTTTGTTACAAGAATTTGCAGAAAAATATATTATCTGTCTAAACAAAGAAAATGTGTATTAATATAATGTTCATAAAATAATTTAATAACATTTTAGAAAAAAAAATCTATATAGGAATCATACCCAGAGTTGACAAAAACACAGAACTCCCAAAGATGCATAGCTTGCATACAGCATGCTTCAAACTTGTTATTTGAGTTGACCCAAACAACGCACTTGGGATTGTGTGTATCGGTGTATAGGTACACACTTACGACAGTGATATCCTTGCAAAACATCGCTGAAAAGCAGCCTTTTATCCTGCTTACACCTACTAAATGGTACGAGCAAAGGGATAAGAAGTGCGTACGATCATCGTTATTCAAAAAGTTTTATAGTATGTTTATTTAATTATTTTAAAAATTTATATTTTTATTGGAAGTTCAAAAATAATGTATGCTAGCAATGCATCTGTGTGAATATAATTTTGGTACTGTGAATATTAAAAAAGTATGTAAAAGTATTATGAATTTTAATATTCAATGGAAGATCACAAATGTATCCAAATCGCAGCTCTGCTACTGTTGTAACATAAACTTACATTTTTCTATCGATACCCAAGTTTCATTAGAAATTTATGTTTGCTAAATAGGTACCTTATAATTATTTATAATCAACTTCGACATTAAATCAGCTAGGCAGGTAGCGGGAAATGTTAAAACACTTACTTAACAAGGGAATTAGCGAATTTAAATTAGAAATTTAAATATTATGGAAATCGTATTCTGCATTTTGGATTTATTTGCGATTCATCGCTGAGATCTTCAATCAAATCTTAAAAATTTTACAAGAATTCAGTGGTGGAGAGTCATATACAGTGAAACTCTCTATGATTTTTTCGAAGACAGAAAAGAGAAACTTCTTAGTAGGGTAAACTTATTATGCAAAAACCTTATATGAGGGTTTTACTGGGAAAACCATTTTAGGTGAGTTTGACTGTATTAAGTGCAGCAGTAGTTACATAGGGGTGTAACACATATTAATAAGAAAATGATGGAAAGACTCACCTGGAAGGTCCCGACAAAGAGCAACACGTCCCAATCCACCACGGGGGCCCCCACCAGCACAAACCCAGCAAAACAGGCCAAGAAACCCGTCCAAAACAACCAGGCAACCAACCAACATACATACATACCTACATACCAACCATCTTCCTACACGACAAACTGTTAGGAGCCGATGCGTACATAGAGAAATACAGATATTATATTAATTATTATTCACTGGCGATGGGCAAAATCGAGATATCCATTCCCCATCAAACAAAGCATAATATGTATACACGATTTAGAAAGAAACCCGGTCAATAAAGCTAATGGTAATTAATATCCGTTCACATTAGAATCGTACATTTTTCTCACCCCGCGAATACACTACCAAGCAATAAGTGTATGAATATAAACAATAATTTATTTTATTATTAAACATTTTGGAGTGATTTTCATCCAATAGAACCTATCACCCACTTTGTACTGTATTTATCATACACGGGATTCTATAGAAGGTATTCCCCGTATAAAAACAGAATTATGTGAATTTTTTAGAATAGGCTGCAACTTGGGGCGCATGCACTGGGATGTTTTATTGCACATTACCATGAGCAGGATTTAATGATGTCCAATGCACATATGGCATTCTGACGTCAGTTTCGTCGGTATACCACTTTCGTTATTTGAATACAGTGCAACTATAATCGACACGGGAAGAATATGGGAAAGAAGAAAGTTGAGAATTACCTGGCTAGTCAGATCTGGTCACTAAACACGACTAAAGCCATTTAAAGTAACATTTCGATTGTATCTACCACTCCGTGCTGTGATTTACCAATATTGTCTTCACAAACGCATGTATCAAGGTTCAAACGGATTTCATTTCAGACCACAATCCAAACTAGAAATGTTTCATGAAATGGCTTTTGCCGTATTTGGTGGCATGATTCGAATAGCCAGGTACTTCCCATGCTTCCGATTTCCCATCTCCTGCCGGTCTCGACTACCTTGAGCCCCACAATGTACCAAAAACGTGATGCCAGACAATTGGAACATTTAAATTGAATTGTTTGGAATCAGATATTTCATTTGTGTCCAAACTCCTCGGAAATAATTAATGGCACGTACGATGCAACAGATCCCATACCAACAAGTGTTTAATGAACTGCGGAAATAAGGTTATCATTTTATGGGCCCTACGTCACTGAACAGATAATCCCTAGAAGTGTAATCTATACCAATTTGAAAGAAAACTGATGTCGCCAACTTACACGAGACCTTTCGACTCCTAAGACCCCAGACAGGCCAATGAAATTGATAATTTGTTTGAGAAAGAATTTCTATATTTTAAAAATTTTCAATCAATTTAACAGAAGGAAAAATTGAGCTTATTTTAGGCACACCCCCATGCCCAGAAAACGCTTCTATCAGTTTATCTCTCCAGTGCCTTACGTGAATTATTGTGAAAATCCAACATGTATACTGTAGTTGGTTCAGACTTTTAAATTTTTTTATTTTTCTGTTAAAGAGATGGCAGTACATAATATAAGTGTTATAAAGGCGAAATTTTTGACATATACAGGGTGTTTCGGGATGTACCTGAGCGATTCCTGAACTTATTTGGAGTAAAAAATATGTAGATGGCATTTTGGGCTTCGGTCACAATTTTTTTATACCTCGCCACTGACAATAATTTTTCACCAGAACGCTTTCCCGCTCCCACAGCATACTGGACAATAGGGGACTGTCTGTGCATAGCACGAGGTACAAGAGTCCTGGGATTGGAAAAAAATATAATTTGACCAGAGACAAAAATATGACATCTACATTTTTCTTACTCCAAACAGGCTCAATAGGGAATGTCCCGATAAACCCTGTAGGTATATCATATAAAAAAATACATATATGTTTTTAAATGTATGATTTTTACTTACCTATAAATCCTTTCTTGACGGGTTTTGGTTGTTATTTTCGATAAATTTATGAAAAGTGCCCACAGTTTTAGAGCCAGTGTGTTTTGCATCCGTGAAATTGTTTAGAATACTCACCATATTTTTTTATGTATCAGTAATATTTTATACAACATATTATTCACCAGGATGTTTTTTTGTCAGCTTGTCTCAAGCGGATACGCGCGGTGATATTGGAAGAGTAGGAGAGACCTGACCACCCGTATCTAGTCACCAAGCACTGCCTACCCACAGCCGGATACAGGACAAGGTTATTACAGGGTACAAGTCTACCAGAGCAATGGTTTAGTTAGTAAAACCAGACATTATTACATATTTGTGTTTTGTGACATAATAATACATAAATACTTTAAGCCTGGTTTAAAACAATAACTGCCTCAAAGGAACAACCCAATTAGATTGCAGAATCATAAAAATGCTTCATAAGATTGCAACTTCATAAGACTGCAACCTAATAAGATTGCAATCTCGCAAGATTTCAAAATAATAAGATCCCAACTTCATAAGATTGCAAATTCATAAAATCGCAACTTCATAAGATTGGTGCTTGGTAAGATTGCAACTTTATAAGACAGCAGAATAAAAAGATTTCGGGTGACCGGATAATTCAACACACGTATCAATCGGCACACTTTTTAAAAGTAATATGAAGTCATTAAAGTACCTATAATTTTTTTTATGTGTTCCGATTCATACATGTGTTGAATTATCATGGAACCAAGATTTCAAACTAAGTAATGATATTATAATTTTACCTGAATACACCCCGCATAATGATGTAAATTTATCATAATGCAACTCCATTATATTGCAGATGTAACAGAATGGAACCTCATAAGATTGCAATTTCATAAGATTGCAACTTCATAAGATTGCAACTTCATAAGATTGCAACTTCATAAGATTGCAAATTCATAAGATTGCAACATCATAAGATTGCAATATCATAAGATTGCAACTTCATAAGATTGCACTCATAAAATGGCAATTTATTATTTATTTACAGTTATGTTATCAGAAATCAGTAATGCATTGGGAGACTATATAAATGCATTTCTCCAATGTCCAATCCATCTAATGATATATTTTTATACGCCTAAGTGGTTATAGAGCGACTTGCACACGCGACAGATGTGTTCCGTTCCACCGAAAGCTTCAAGAAGTTGTGCTAAAGATCACCAGGGCTACATACTAACAATCGATTGATCCACTCTTCATTCTATGCAACCCACTGAACAGAAAAACAATAGAAGTGTGATCCACACCGATTCAAAAGAAAACCGATCGCCAATTGACATTAAACCATTCGAATCCAAGGCCACAAACAGGCTAATAATGAAAATTAATTAATTAAATATTTGAAAATTTTTTGATCAATTTCACCGGAAGTAAGGAAGAAATTAGCGTACTTTGAGCTCACGGATGCGCCAACAACACACTTCTATTGGTTTATATCTTCAGTGACTCCAATAATACTGATAATTTTATTATTTTACGATTGCCATAAATCTTCATTTTAATAAAAGTCCTTCTGAAAAATTATGTAATTTACCCAATCATTAATTAAAAATTGTGGTCAAGCTCTCTAATTAATACAAAGGTGTCCCAAACAGAACGAGGAATTAGAAATACTCGTCAAGGTTGAACCATTAACGTGTTACAAAGTTTGTCACATTTAGATAACAAATCCACCATCAGCACCATTTTGATTATTTTATCGGCCATAACAAACAGGTGCATCTCATATTTAGCAAATTTCCAGAAGAAACAAATTACGTTTTTTTGTTTTTGTTTCTTATACATTTTATTATGTTTCGCGAATAGAGTAAAAAAAAAATGTAATTAAAACCTCATTAGCTGAATAACTAACTAACGATCACGCCATTTCACCAAAGGGGTGGGCAGAGAGGACGGACCACCAAACAACTCGATCTTGGCATACACTCCTTTCTTCAGTCACATTCATACCTCGTCTCATGCATTCTCTTCTGTTATTCTACCTTCTGACATGGCCTGACTCAAGTATTTGATTCACTTAATCGCGCCATGTCTTCCTCGGGTGTCCCCGGCTTCTTCTTCCATTCACATTCACATCATATTTTCTCCTTACACTCCTTTTTTCGTTCATTCGCTCTACATGCCCAAATCATCTAAGCGGCCCTTTCTGAATCTTACTCATTACGCTAACATTAGCCTTGAATTCTTTGCGAATCCCTTTCATTCTTCCTCTGCCAGTTCCATGCCTCACTGTGATATTTCAGGGTTGGTATCAGCATTCAATTGTGAACTGCTAGCTTCGCTTCTTTGAACAAATATTTGTTATCACCAACCGCGTTCAGACCTCCGTTAATAGTTTCCTCCATTCATCATTCATAACTATATTGTTCACTGTTTTCATACTCTCTCTTTCAAACACCATTAGACTTACTTACATTTATCATTAGCTCTATCTTTATTCATACTCCGTTCATCCTAGATGTGAGGGTCTGCAGATCTTCCATACTGTTAGCAATCAGCATTGTAATAAAATATATAATAATCTAGGTAAAAATAACAGTATTTTAGCTCTCCTGGAAAGTTGCTAAATATGAGATACGCCTGTTTGTGTTATTGGCAACAATTTGGCATTTGAACGGTCCTCGTTAAAATGCAGAAACTCGGCCCGTTCCAACGTTATGTCAAAATGCAATCAAAGCGTGATAGTGTGACCGTTATGCTTCAAGGCTGATCCCAATTTACGATCATTACGAATTCTAAGATTCAATTGAAGATCGAAAAAGCAAATCTGCTACCCCTTACATAAATGCAATTTTCCTATCGATTTCCATGTTTTAAAATATAATTTATATTCACTAAATACTTTCTAATGAACACCTTCAGCATTCACGTCATTGTAAAACAATTAAGAAAACACTTTTCACTTTATGTGGAGAGAACAGCTTTCAACTGTAAGCACCTCACAGAATAGGGATTTTTTTTATCACAATTATTTTCAAAGTAAATCGGTTTTACCGGTAATAAACCATTTTAAACACCGTCCAGATTAAAATTGGTTTGGCATAAATAAAATCATATAAGTCGCCCCAATGTGGACTAACCACAGTTTTAAAATGGCTTTTAACACTGAAACATCTGTAACAATAATTAAAAACTAAAGTACTTGCAGAACTTAATAACATTATTAAATTTTATAACTTAAAATTCTATTTTTTAACTTAAATGGAGTTCTACCAAATTAATTCAGCCGACTCTCCGGAAATGTTGAAAGGCATTCATCGAATATAAATTAGAAATTAAAACGCGGGAATCGAAAGAAAAATGTATTTATGTTACAACAGCTAGAATTTTACAAGAATTCGGCAGTGTAAATGACACTATTTCTGGGATTCCCTGTGATGTGTGTAATGTATAAAGTTCGAGGTAAAGTTGCATAGATGAGCATGGTGATACTATTGTTACCTCTAATACAACGCCCACCATCTGAGAGCAGTTCAGATCACCACCAGGAAACAAGGAAGAATGAATGGGACATACAGTTTCCACACTGAACGATATGATTACGAAAGGATAAAGGGGGAGTATTGGTTAAAACACAGATATTTTTAGTATTTTTGTAACATATATATTAAAATTATTTTATTTTATTCATGTTGGGAAATAAAGACAAAAAAAAACATAATTCTTACTGAATGATAAAATAAAAATTAATTTGTAAAGTTTCAAAGAGTCGGGATAGCTGCCATGAAAAATACTAAATCTTATATAAGGCACTTTTGATTCGTAAGTATTTTCATTTTAAATATAAGTTTCATATAAATTGACACGTTTTTTTTAAGGGGGAACGAACTCATTCAATTTCGATTATCTTTGTACGATATTTTAGTTTTTAGTTTTTGCCACATGGATTAATTATCTTTCAAAATCGCTCATCGTTAAATTAATGATGTCATGTTGGAATCCAAATATATAATAATAATATTATGCAATTCAATTTACCGACATCATTTAGAATACATGTTTAGTATTTTTTATTTTTTATATCACACTATTCCTGTCTTTACACATTAAAACTATTAATTCAATATTATTCTTGTTGGAATAAAACTGGGGGCTTCCTGCCTAAAATACGAATCGCATGAATGCGAATTTATTTAATAAATGTAGGTTATAATTATGAATAATCGTAATAAAAGCGTAACAAACTTTGATTTTGAAAAAGAGGCAAGACACAACTATTACTTTTTTAAAAGCTTGTGGATCTTTAGCATCTCCAATTATTTTATGAAATAAATGCCGATGTCCATGAAAGGCTAACCAATCACAAAGACAAGGAATCACAATTTCTATAATCGATCGCTAGTAATGTGTTTTATAATACCACTGTATAGAAACTATGTATTTTTAACTCTTGTAGCCAAACAAAAATGTCTGAGAGGTTGATCTTTATATTTGACAGTCGATCAAACAACCAACTTCAAATTTGAGCATGCGCTGATGGGCCGAGTTTTAACTCTAGTAGGCAAACAATGTCTGAGGGGATGATCTTAATATTTAAAGGTCGATCAAACAATCAACATCAAATTTGAGCACGCGCTGATGGACCGAGTTGATTGGTTGCCGATTTGATGTGGGTTTAACCAGGCCTTAGTCACTGATGCTAGGGATCAATGAAATATAAGAAAAGATTATCTTAAATTGGATAGATGTTTGAATTGGCAGATTTTAAAAATAGGATTTTAAAGTTGGAAATGAGGTGGCTTGGATATGTACTATGAATGCCAGAGGACCGAGTTCATGATAAAATACTAACAGCAATTCTAGAGGGAAGACCTCCAGTGGGTCGCCACAAGAGACCGGGTCAGGACAGATACGCCTGGAGGTGCCTTGTCGAAGCGATGGGTCCCCGACCCGAATAGGACAAGGGAAAGACGAGATAAAAGGCTTTATTACTGAATGCTCGACTATTTCCGGATGTAAGTTAGTTTGACAATGCCCATACACCAGTTAAAAACTAATTGAAGCTGATTTCAACAACACATTGTAATACATATACATATATATTGAGGCCTACCTGTGTGCTGTAAAACACTGTTATTTAAATCCAAGTACACCATTATTCATATTCATTTATAAATGCATAAATAAGAGTGTAATAACAAAATAATAATAAACTTATAATAAAAATGAATCAAGTTATCCCTATACCCAATTTACACCAGACCTTCTGACTACTAGGCCCCAGATAGGTCAATTCAATTGACTATCTGCTGAAGAAAGAATTTCGATATTTGAAGCTCTTAAAATCACTTTAAATATTATTATTTATGTTTTATTTGTCATATTACAAAGTACATTTCAGAGGGATGTATTGATTTGATTTTAAACACTTCACATATCATGATCGCGTTTGTTTGAGTTTTGTGTTTGTCGGGTTCGAAATGCAGAGAGGTGCTAAATAATTGTAGATGATTGCAAATTATCAACACTAATCCATGATTTGACAGCTGTTTCCGCGCTAAATAAAGCTATTAAAGATTGATTGATTATGTTAGTAGTATGTAGTGCTGAAACACCCGACTAAGTTGTGTAAAAAATTGTACATTGAGATGTGAATCCACGAAGGATAAAATTGACAAAAAAGCATACAAATCCAGACCCAAGAAATGAATAAAATAAATCACAATAATTATCAAAATTCTTACTCACTTTGTAATTCAATCCATTCCATAGATGAAATAATGTCCTCTCGTTGGTAATATGAGTCACACAAACATGCAATCACTTTTATATCAATATACTTTTCTAACTAACACAGACACAAAGAACAGAGTAAATATTCCACATGTAACTTTAATGAAATATGAAACATAGTCTTTTGAAGAATGCTGCAAGTTTCAGTCGGGTGTTAAATGTATATAGATCAACCACGGCAGACAATAACTGAGATACAGTCAAGAGATAAACAACACAAAGTCATTTATTAATACTTGTAACCATAAATGCAATGAAGCTTGTTCACGGGTTCATTTATCAGTGATAAAATTCTGTCTACGAGATTTCATCAGTGACAAAACTCTGTTAACATGTGACAGAAGTCTGTTACCATGATTTTATCACTGATAAAACTCTGTCAATGTGCTTTTATCAATGACAAAACAGAACTCTATCATTAATCAGTGAGAAATTCTGTCAACAAACAGTGACAAAACTTTGTTAACATGATTCTATCATTGAGGAAACTCTGTTAAACTTAAATAAGACGTTCATGAGGGTAGATAGTAAGTAAGTTAGAGTCAACAGTTAAATAACACAAGTAATGTATTAATTAATAGTGATGCCCTAAGTGCAACCAAGCCGGCTCTCAAGTGACCAATCCTCTCAAACAACACGTCCCAACCCAAATATTACAAGTAGAAGGAAGAGTATTAAAGTGTGATATAAAATCTAAAAAAAAACTAGACACAGAAGTAATATGATAATCCAACCTGATTGGAAAGCTATTATACCTTACATTATATTCATGACAAAAGCGCTGAGCCTCTAAGATAAAATTACTGTTATGCAACCAAAGTGTAAACACCAATTATAATTGTTGGCAACAATCAGTTGCAAAAACTCCATCCAAATGTTTGTTAAGTTGTTAAGGTAAAAAAAACACAGGGTGATGAGAAAGTAAAATAGACATCGTTTAGCGAAAGCGATTAGCGATTGTGACAGTAAATAATAGTAGGTGGTTTAAATTAAATATTATATTATATTGTATTGTATTAGGTAACCATTGAATGAATGTGTCCTCTCCCTTGTCCTAACCGGGTGGCATGCAAAAATGGATATTTTAAAAGTCGGTGACTGATCATGATCCAATGGAAATGGCTCTCCGGAAAGGTGTTTGTACATTGTTAAAATAATCTTACCTTTAAAACTCTGCGGCTATATTCATTACTAAAACTTTCTATATTAGATTATTATAAAAGATTGAGTTTTGAAAGAAAGCATCCTGAAAAAGAATTGTGAACCTTTAAACCAGAGAAAAGACAGAATCATCGGATGCTTCAGCAAGCGTAATAGCTATTATGTTGTTATTGAGATATCTTGTTACAGTCAAAGGGGTTGATTTACATCCTTATGCAACCAATGAAAACCCAAAGTGAAAAAACAACTACAGTACCTGTTAATACAAATCTTTCATTTTTTATTTGGGCTATCTACGAAAGCAGTTGTATTGTCAATTCATGACTGAATTGTAGATAACAATATTTTAACACAAGATATTTAAAATAAATAAAAAAAAAAAACAAATAATCCCAACCATTTAAAAGCAAATTAAAAGGTTCTCAATGAAAACAGAACCACAACCAATAAATTAAAATCCATTTTTGCATGCCACCTTATTTGTAGTAATATGCAGCATAATCAAACAGACATGATTATTGCCTCATTGTACATATCAAATAGGCCTCAAAAGCCTAAATATCCTCTCCACATACAAATTACAAATAAATGAACGCATTTTGTCATCATTCCTGACCTTTACATACAAAAATAAAATAATTCAGCAAAAAATTTAATCAAATGGTCAAAAATGTAACGAAATGATTTCATTATAATGGTGACAAAACATGTAACAAAAATGACATAAATTTGATGCAGACAAATCAAAGTGGAAACCATATTTTTTGGCAATTGCTATCATTTTAGTAAGTTATATCTGAACAGAGTCAAACACACTGATTGTACTCCATTTATTATCAGTGATTGCGTTCATTTTTTTGGCGATCACGAATAATAGATGGCGCTCGGATTGTCAATGATTCCATTCTTAATCCATCGGTGTACTTGTCACCAGAAACGGCGACTACAGTTCTATGATATGATATTTATCTATCAGTATATATTTACCTGTTGTGAAAATTTAAAAAAAAACATGTATACCGTTTTAAATATATGATAGCTATACTGCCGTGGTAAGTAAAAATACAGTATCTTCCTTGAGACTCTCAAGAAAGATACTGTGTTTTTACTTAACACGGCAGTACACCGGTGTGCATTTAAAAATAGTGTCGACCAAAGCATATGATAAAACAATCATGCTTAGATTAATTATTATTTCTTAATACACAATACTCTTTCACCAAAATATTCATTAATAAGTTGTCATTTTTATGTAATAATGCAGTAACACATTAAAATAATGTAACCAACAATAATTATTATAAAATGGAGTACATTTTGTATTAAAATAATAATAATTGTTGGTTACATAGTTAATAGACGACTCCATTAGTTTTATAATCTTCAGAGAAAACAAAATAATCCAAAAAGCAACACGTGACAATAATTGTAACTCCAAAAGATAATAAACTTAAAATTAATAATGATAGCCTCAGAAGTGTTAAAATATATTAGTGGTTTCATCTTTCAACTTAATGCGGTCGATCTATTAAAAGAAAAAAATATATTTACAAACTATATTTTTTTATGTCTCACAGTCAAAATGAGTGGGAAATGATTTTTTTTTTTTTTTACACGTAATCAAATTTTTTTTAATTTAATTTTCTTGTCATGTCAAAATAGGTAGCGGATAAAATTTTGCCGCCAGATTAAAAAGAACACTAGGAAAATTCTAAACTCTTATACCTAGAAACGCCTTTGCTTTCAATCCAATAAAAAATTAAGTAACTTTAAAATAGAAAAATAATGTAAAATATCAAATTAAAAAAAAACTCCACATTCTTTGTAGGCGTGGAAGTTTATAATATAATATGTGTATTGGGAGTGTAAAAAACCAAAGCCTGGTGTGGAAATGAAGACTCGAATTGATGGATAATTGGCATCGAGTCTACACACTGCCAAATAAGTACAGAAGCATTAATGTACATAAAAACCAAAACCAAGACATTCATCAAACTGGCCTCAAACACACGCCTCATTTTGCAACAATAATCCCAATTTTCCCTCTCAAAATGGCTACCAATACTGAATCAGTGACAAAACTCCATCAATCATGTTTTATCAGAGGGAAAACTCTGTTAATATGACTTTCTCAGTGACTAAACCCCACAAACAATATTTTATCAGTGACAAAATGCTGTTAACATGATTTGCTCCGTGACAAAACTTCGTTAACATGATTTTTTCGGTGACAAAACTCCATTAACATTATTTCATCATTGGTAAACCCGTGACAATACGATTTTGTCAGGGATAAAACACCATTAGCATTATTCAATCAGTGGCAAAATCCTGATAACACAATTTCATCAGTGACAAAACTCCATTTACACGATTACATCAATGACAAAACTCAGTTAACATGCTACATCAGTGCCAAAAGTATGTTAACATAATTTTATCAGTGATAAAACATAGATTGTATAAGTGACAAAATCCATTTTTACATGTTTTTATCAAGGCAGTGTTATTTGAGACGTAGAAGCATGGCTTTCCGTTGAGTCTTTGTTGATAGACGGTGAATGTATTACTCAAAAATCAGGTACAGCAAGATTGAATAAGTCAGGCTCACGGAGTTGCAAGTAATTACAAACAAATGCATGGATATTCTAACCTGCAATTCTGATAACAATTTGAAATGTGACCACGGAGATCGGATACGATGCTCACCAACAAATAGCAAATATTGAATGATGTACTAAATTAAAATGAAAACATTGTTAGCCGAAAAATTGAAAGTTGCAACATCGAAATAACCACCAGAAAACCATCCCAATATTAGCAACATCTTATTATATCCTAGACAATGGAAATATTCTATAATATTAATTAATTATGGAATGCAAACATTCAAAATCTAGACTAAAATTAGACAAACAGAAAAAGGGAAAAAACAACAATAGCAATAATAATTCTAAAACTATTATTTGTCACCATAGAATATTTAAGAAAATATATATTATATTCATGTTCACCATTATTAATTTATCACCATGTTTAAATTCAATCGATAATGGAATGTACATAATAACAGAGTTAAATTAATTATTAGTATGGATAAGAGTTAATGGAAGAGATGAAAGGGAATGGGTGGAGGGAGAGCGTTACCGTCTTTAAATAATGATTCCAAGCGATCGTTTGTAATTTGCGGTAAAATGAACTTGCGCTGCAGTTTGAATATTACAGCAAAACAAGAGCAACAGCAGAGTAACGCAACCGAGCCAATTGGAAAACCATGGTAACACATTAGAGCGAGGCACATATATTGATGTAATGTATTTTAGAAAACTTCATCACATATGCAACCTCCACGTACGGGGATAGCCGCTGATGGATCACATATGCAACAGTTACGTACGGGGATAGCCGCTGATGGATCACACATGTGACATTCACGTACGGGAATGTCCACTGATGGATCACATATGCGACTTCCACGTACGGGGATAACCGCTGATGGATCACATATGCGACAGTTACGTACGGGGATAGCCGCTGATGGATCACATGTGCGACAGTTACGTACGGGGAAAGCCACTGATGGATCACACATGTGACATTCACGTATGGGAATGTCCACTGATGGATCACATATGCAACAGCCAGGTAGATAAGGTAAAATCATAATGTAAAGGCGTTGTTTATAATATGTAGTGAATGGACTTGCGTACAATATAAAGTAGATAAATTACATGTTGATATACTGCAACAACACATCTTGCACGATGATTCGTAGAAAGCGAGAAGCAAATATCTAACTAAAATAATCGATAACCGAACTCCTCCAATTGAATGTAACATTTGGTTGAGCGCGTATTACTATATATATTTAAAAGATGATTAATATATATTTTGGACAAGGCACTCGTTTCCAAAATGTTTTTAATAAAAAAATGATGAAGTCGTTTTTTCAAAAATTAATCATGATTCGTAACAAGGCCGCGTATACTTCTAAACAAACTTCTTATCTAAACGCTAACAAAGAAAATAACAACTTAATACGAAAACCTAAGAAAATACAACCGTGTAAAGATTGATTGGAAACATTAATACTCTAAAAGAATATCATCTCTTAATGATTTTGTATAAAAAAAGTTGCAAAAATATCACTATCCTTAAATCTAATATAAAACTAAATATTTATAAAGATTTTGTCAAATTTATCAGCTCAACTTAAATTGTTTATAAAACTGTAATGTTATATCTCTCTCCTGCATAATACGGTGCACATCCGCAATATCCGCAGGCGTGAATACGTCACCGCGTGGAATGTAATTGTCCTACAACAATTTTACACCGGAAGGACAATTCTATCTCTGTAGGACAATTCTACGTCGGGAGGCAATAGTTACAATTCTTGCAAGCTTGTTTGATTAAAAAATAATGAACAACCTATAGAATTAAGAATATCTAATTAATATCATAAAAAACGATTTTTAATTAAAAAAATTTTTTTTTTAAAAAACATTAAAAAAATAATCCTTCCATCCAATTATTTATGGAATCTTTTGAGTCAAATAGTTGAAAAAAATTTTCAGGATAAAAATGAAAGCGCGGAGTTATAGATTAAATTTAATTAATTGTCTTTTAAATTTCTACCTAACCTAAAAGCTAACAAAACACAACCAAGTGCGATAGATTTGGCTGCCTTCAAACAACCATCTGACGGAATGTTGTATCAACAGCCCTAACATTGTAAACATACTCTTCTGAACAACCTTAACATTGTAAACTAACTCTTCTAAACAGCCTAATGTTGCAAATTAACTTTTTTAACTTTTAACCTGACATTGTTAACTAACTTTTCCAAACAACCCTAAATATAAATCAATATTTCTGGAAAAAAACTTGGCATTTTATAAAGAAAGCTGCTCAATTGCTGCCCATGTATAATTCTAAACTTAAACAAACAATCAATAGAAATTCTTTTTCTAAACAACCTTTCATCAAAGAACTAAATCAAAAAAACATATATTTAATCCCTCTCGCCTCCCACTCTGTTCAACCTCACATACACCGATCTGTGAAGGCATAGTTCCACTGGCTAAGGGCAGTTGGGACTCTTCCACAGTGTTCACACAAAAAATACAATAAGCAAGTGTTTTTCTATATATGTATGTACAAAGCAAACGAGAGCCGTGAAAAGTTTAAAATTAAGTGTGTAAGAACTATATTACAATAATTCAACCCTGTTAAAACTTACCATCGAAACTGCTATACGAGTACATGAAAGAATCAAAACAACTTTGCTACAGTCTAATTAATGCGTGAAAAAAATTAAACAAAACATTATCGGAAACGAGAAACTATTTTTCTATTAAGGGCACTAGTAATTTGAGTCCATTTTTTGAGAAGATTCAAAAGTTTGGGAAACAAAGTAAACTTAACAAGTGGTACAATCATTTGAGCATTTTATAGTTTACAGCGTTAGCAATCCAGTTGATTTTAAAAATATATACCTATTTAAAGAAAAGATTCAGAATGATTATTTGTTAAACTAAAAATAATTCATTAAGTAACTGATAATATTTAATAAGTCCACTTAATCTAAAAAAATCATTAAAATTATCTTGTGAAATAACAAAATGGAATGATATCAGAATCACTGTAAAGTTGTAAAGTTCTAATTATATTTACACCCCTCTTTCTTTTCCATAAAAAAAATGTTTATGATCATTATTATAAAAGGATTTTGTAATATTTTGTCTTTCTAATGCTTTTCTGCAAAATTTAACAATCAATAAATTTGAATCAATCCGTTTTATTTAATCAGTTTGAATCAATCAGTTTTAATCAATCGGTGTCAATCAATGTTAAATCGATCAATTTGCCTCAATCAAAAACGTAATTCAGAGCGTAGAGAAATATTGCTGATACGAAGGAGGAAGATGTGCCAAACTAGGCAAACCCGATCCCGGAACCGGCATGGGACTGTATCCCGGATACGGTTTCTTAGCCGCGTGACTCTCGTTAGCCGATGCCGTGGCATTGGCGAAAGCGCTCTCGTAGGAACGTTTAACTGCCAGGTGGTTGGCCGCTGCCACCAGGGCTTGGGAAATGTACGGAGGAGGCTGCGACGCGACCTGCGCCTGCATCATTGGCTGCCGCACCTGGGGCGGAGGCAAATAACGCGGCGCGAACAACAGATACGGATTCTGAGTCAGATACGGAGACTGCGCTTGTGGCATCATCTGCTTCAACGGTTGCAGATGCTGATATTGCGCGGGATTAGACTGCTGCGCAAACTGCTGGGCGTACTGCTGTAATTGTGGCGCGATTAACTGCGCATACTGTTGCTGCTGTTGCGCTTGTTGCTGCTGTTGTGCCAGATAAGGCGATTGCAAGTATTGAAAGTATTGCGCTTCGCGTTCGGCAGCGCCCTGACGCGCCATTAAGGCGTGCTGCGCCATCAGCTGGGCTTGCAGCTGCGGGGGGAGGGAGGGGATGGACGGGGGGGGCAGCAGCGGGGGCAGAGGGGGCAGTGCCGCAGGTAGGGGAGGGAGAGTGGGGGGTGATGACAGAGATGGAGGGGGTGGAGAAGTGCCGGGGGACCTACCCGGAGAGAGAGCCTTGCCACCGGCAGAGGGGGAAGCCATGCCTCCCGTCAGGACGAGGTTCATGTCTTCGCCGGAGCACTGGAACACCTGCAGAATGACAGACCGGTAAGTTATTATACGATTAACTGATATCACCTTTGATGACCTTAAGTGAAAACCTAGGGGTGACAATCGAGGACAAGTGAGGATTGTTAGGGAGCTTGTGGGAAGGATGGATGATGCGTGTTAGTTACTCACCTCAATGTATCTTTGCTTCTTGCCGAAGGTCATGTAGCGGTTGTGCTTCTGCTGCGCCGACAGGAAAGCGCTGGTCTCGCTGTCCATCTGGATAAAGGCTTCCCCACTGGGCTGGCCCTTAATATACAAAATATAACAATAACGTTAATAATAATAAAAAGTAATGGAATGAAAGACCAAAAAATAATTAAATGAATATTGACTAAAGCAATTAATATTTATTTCTCACTTTAGAAATTTTCAAAAATGCTACTATACAAAAGTGTGATCTACAAAAGTGCCACTGTACAAAGGTGTCCATGTCCAAATCAGTTACTGTCCAAAAGTGCGACTCTCCAAAAATACCACAAGAAAATGCCACTATTCAAAAGTACCACTGTCCAAATCGGTTAGTGTCCAAAAGTGTGACCCTTCAAAGGTGTCACTGTCCAAATTAGCTACTGGTGAAGAACTACTCCCGAAGGTGTGACAGTCAAGAAGTACGCAAATCTGTTACCATCCAAAAATGCCACTATCCAAATTGGCCAATATCAAAATCGGACATTGTCCAAAAGCACCGCCGAGCTTTATCTATAATTTTCTCTTATAATAATGACTTCTCCAAATACAGCCCATCGCCCACCATCCCGAGTGGGGTCTCCACCTGCACAAAGATGAAGAGTCCAACCAAAATGACCCACCTGAGCGTTGTAGACCATGTGCACCCCCTGGAACACAATGTTGTTGGCAAAGTCGTCCAGGAACTTGAGGATGTGTTCCACTTGGGCTTCGTACGGCAGCCCCCGTAGCCGGATGCAGTCCTTCAACGTGCCCGAGGTGATGACATGCTGGGGCAGCAGCGGCACGGGGGGTAGGGCCCCCATCAGCGGCGGCGGGGTCTCGTAAGTCTTGGGATCCAGTGAGCGGTTCAATACCTATAGAAAGACAAACAGATTTAATTTATTTTTTTTAATTATCTTTGACAATCCATCCGGTTTCCACATATCTCCGGAAACCCTCCGAGAGTACTGTGGTGTTATTTGATGAATGTAAGCAAGTCCTAAGTCATGGTATTTAAACCCGCGGCCTCGGGATCCAAAGCCGAGTATCCCTGGAGATGATTTACCCACAAAAACGGCGCTAGAGAAGTAATTCAACCATTATTATTATTATCTGAACTGCTCGGCCACAGAGGTAGCGAGATAAACAAAAATCAGACGTGTCCACTTCACTTTAAATAATTTTATGCTGAATTATCATAATATAAAAAGTACCTAGAATAAAAAGATACTTATTTAATAGACAAAAATTGATAACTCACCAACACATTCCCGTTTACGCTTGCTAAACAAATTAATATTGAAATTTTATGACCAGGAAACACACTGTACATAAAGAAATGTAAAAAATTTATCAAGAACAAACTCATAAAAAAAGTTATTATTTTGGGCTTATCATTAATGCGATAACTTCAATGAAAGACGGAGAAATACATACATTATTAACTTGGGTGTTTTATTGAAGAAACTATAAATTTATGGTTCAACAGAATGTCAAGTCTTCCACATCCCATAGTTCTATTTCCTGCTAAGCAATTATAACTGAATCTTATCCATAGTAAATGTATTCAGAATGGGTGACCTTCACAACATAATCTATCCCATCACGCCTTTAAACACAATGTATGAGTTTTAGTGCAACTTCATGGATCACATAAGTGACATCCGCATATGGGGATAGCCGCCGATGGTTCATGTATGCGATAGCCGGTAGATCGGGTTAAAAACAAAGTCTGTAATTACCTGCTGCACCTCTGCAGTGGTGGACCTGAAGAGTTCGATGTATCTGGTGCCGATGAGCTCTCGGTGCTTGGCGAGAGCCTTGGGCGCGTCTTCCTCGCGCGCAAATAGCACAAAGGCGTCCCCGGTGGCGCGGCCGTCCGCGCGCTTTACAAACAGCACGCCCTCCGCGCCGTCCAGCACCGCACACGGGTTGGCGCCCGTCGAAAAGAACTCCAACTGGAAAGGTGAAAATGTGATGTTAGTTTGAAAGCACCGACTAGTAGGAAATGTGAAGAGTATGGAGTTACGAGTGAATTATTCTTTGGAGCGCAGACGCCAAATGCTGTCCTCGCTCTAGCGGTATTTCCATGAAAGATGCTCCGAGGAAGTAGAGTCATCGATCCCTTCGGCACCGGTCCACAGTCAGGAAACATGCCAAACACGCACCCGACATCTGTAAACGGTCGCTTCTACGGCTCATCCTTGTGTTAAGCAGCTCAGCTGTGGAATGATTTGCTTCCTCCTACAACATGGATCTCTTTTGTATTTAAAAAACGGGAACTTACAACTTGCGTGGGTGTGCAGTCGTAGGGCAGGCCACGCATCCTGACGATGACCTGCGCCCCCCGCGACAAGAATGCGGCGGCCTCGTTCGTGGCGCCCCCGGCCACCCCTAGGAAGTCTTCACCGGTAGCACGGTACACCTGCGGAACGAAAGGAAAATGGTTATCTGGACATTATAGTTAGCTGGTATTCAAGAAATCTTCACCACCAACACAAATTTAAATCTCCATAGACAAAACACCCTTTGCATCCAATCCTAGCAAACACTTGGCGGGAAATAGAGCAGTGGAAGCATGGAACAATCTTCCACAACATGTCATCGATACTACAATGTAAATCAATTTAAAGCTAGATTGGATTCTCGTTTGGAGAGAAGAAAGGATTGACTTATTGTGAAATTAGATATGAGGACATCAGCAGAATGCTGCTCAAGCATTCACTAATAATTATTATAAATTGATAGCGTGTTAGGTAATTCGATTCCACGACAAAATAGAATAGAACAAGTGAAGTCCTGATTAAATAAAAAATTAACCTAACCAATTATTACAATTTTTTTTGACAGACCATTGTCTAATTACACAAAATATATAATAGGACATACATAATACATGAATGAAGCAATGATAAAAATACATTTGAAAGAACATTCAAGTCAGAGTCCGAACGAGGTTTTGGTAAAGTCCATGATTTTAGACATTCTAAAGGATAATCTTCGAAGTTTATTTTCGTATAGCCTGACAAAAAACATTTAGACTGGTACCAAAAATTTCAAGGCCCTGGCTTGAGTTAACAAGTCTCTACATTCTAGACAATAGAGAATGGTAACCATAATTAGTAGAGTGTTGATAGAGGGAAAGCAATTCATTATTTCCGAGTCTACGGGAAAGGAATTTTGAACTGGATGAGTGTGAGTCAATAATATAATTATTTTGAAAATGCAAATGACATCAAAATCTTTCCTGCGATTTTCTAATGATAAATTTTTATTGATTATTCAATTTCGTCATAGGATTAATCGCCTCTTTCTCACCCTAATCTTTATGTAATTCCATGTAAAATGCAATTTACCATGTTCTGTTTTTCCACTGTCATCCAGTTGCCAAGTAATACGTTTGTATGTGGCAGAATACATTAAAAAATCTGTCATTCATCCTATACCTAAGAAGGGTG
The DNA here is from genome assembly GCA_022606495.2 of Halesus radiatus. Classification (NCBI taxonomy): domain Eukaryota; kingdom Metazoa; phylum Arthropoda; class Insecta; order Trichoptera; family Limnephilidae; genus Halesus; species Halesus radiatus. Next base: position 133,748 of record JAHDVE020007945.1, on the reverse strand, counting down.
ACTGCTCCAACCCGGTCAACTACCGCCTATCAAGTCAGTTCTGTCCAATGTGATGGAATGTGTGATCAACGACAAACTGCTCACATACCTCGAGAAGAACAAAATTATTAACGACAGTCAATACGGATTCTGGCGGAACCGCTTGTGCGGTGATCTTCTCACGTATGTGACGCATGTCAAACTTATAACTTAACCTCTACTCAATCATTCTACCTTATTTTCTAACGAAATTCTCAGTAATAACAACCCTTCAACAGCCTACTGTAAAGAGATTTAACCCTCATTAGAACATTTCACGTACGAGGTGTGTTCAAAAGAAAAGGTGAATTTAGAATTTTTTTCGAAAAGTATTTATTTATTCATCAATAGCCATTTTCTCCCCTTCAAAGTAATCCCCTTCAGATATAATGCACTTATGCCAGCGCTTCTTCCAATCCTCGAAGCACTTCTGGAATGCGCTTTTCGGTATGGCCATCAGCTCGTTCTTCGATTCTGACTTTATCTCATCAATTGTGGCAAAACGCTTCCCTTTCATTGATCTCTTCAGTTTCGGGAATAGGAAAAAATCGCAGGGAGCCAAATCTTCAGAATACGGTGGGTGGGGCATGATTACGGTGTTGTTTTTGGCCAAATAATCACGAACAAGCATTGATGTGTGAGCTGGTGCATTATCGTGATGCAAAATCCATAATTTGTTTTTCCACAATTCCGATCATTTGAGCCGTATTGCTTCATGCAAACGTTGCACAACTTCCTTGTAGTATTTCTTATTAACCGTACAACTTGTTGGCAAGAACTCATGATGCACCACGCCATTAAAATCCAAGAAAACAGTTAGCAAAACCTTCACATTTGATCGAACTTCGCGTGCTTTTTTGGTCTTGGCTCTTCTGGCCGCTTCCATTGGGATGATTGGGCCTTGGTTTCGACGTCATAACCATATACCCAAATTTCATCACCAGTTATAACCCTTTTGAGAAAATCTGTATCGTCGTTGACGTCATTCAACAACTCCTGAGCGATAACTAATGCGACGTTGCTTTTGTTCAAAATTTAGCAATTTCGGAACAAACTTCGCTGCCACACGTTTCATGCCCAAAACATCCGAGAAAATTGCATGGCATGAGCCGATTGATATGCCAACATCCTCTGCAACTTCCCTAATAGTGATTCGACGATTTTCCAAAACCATTTTCTTCACTGTTTCGATGTTTTCTTCGTTTGTTGACGTGGTTGCAACTCCAGGACGCTCATCGTCATTAACATCTTCTCGGCCTTCTGTAAAGCGCTTGTACCACTTATAAACACTTTTTTGAGACAAAGTAGACTCGCCGAATGCCACAGTCAACATTTTAAGTGCGTTGGAGCACTTTATTCCATTTTTAACGCAAAATTTAATACATATTCTTTGATCCATTTTTTTCTAAAGTAAAAAATCGAAGAACACACAAAAACGTGACTAACCTTTCCAGTTGTCAAAAACAAACCACTAATCCAAAATGACTGATAATGCTAACATATGATTAACATATGTGTACCAACATAACAAAAAAAAAATCGATAATCGAATGTACACAGCCCACGAAAATTCAAAATTCTAAATGTGTAATATTTCTGATTTTATTTTGATAAATGCTAAGCCCATGCAAATTTAAAAAAAAAAAACGTAATAAATATTTTTCTATTTAAAAACACCATGTTTATCATATTACACAATAATATTATGATTATTTTGAATTTATAAATAATAACTCTCGGACGTCCCTCTCCCCATTAAGTTTAAGATTTTACATTTCCAGTTTTTTAGGCTTGTTCCTATATTATTACTGGTTCTGAAAGCTATATTTAAACCACATTTTTTTTTATTTATTTTGCAATTTTTACAGATATTGAACCAAGAAATTCCAAACATGCAATTTTTTCTAGTTTATTGTTATGTACCGGATATATCAAATTGATTTTATTTTTATATTTCTTGCTTTTTATAATTTTTTCAATGTTATTTGCCTCATAGCCGTTATTAACCGCGAATATTTTTATTGTTTCCTTTTCTTTTCATACTCTATTTTGTTTAGAGGGATATTAATGAGTCTATGTACCATTGAATATTAAGCTGATAATTTATGAGACAAAGGATGAGTTAAGTTTGCATTTATTGTTGTATCTGTAAAAGCTGGTTTTCTAAATATTTCGAAGGTATGTCTATTATTACTTCTAGCAATTGTAATATCTAAAAAAATTATTTTACCTTCGATCTCATGTTCCGGAGTTCTACGAATTAAACACAAAAACAATTAATAAAATCGAGAACACTGGAGCAGACAATGTAAAAAATATCAAAATACAAATGTTATCATTCAAATAAAAAAGGGATTGGGTAGGGCGAGGAGATGTTCAAGTGGAAGGTTTGGAAGTGCCCTGGCTATTCAGTTCTGGTACCAAACACGGCTAAAGGTATTCCAAATTAATCACCATTCGTTTTTTATTGTTCAGATAAACTTATAACACTGAACTCATAATCTATACAAACAATTTCACCAGGACAAATTGCGCTTACTTTGGGCACACTGCCAAGCCCATAACACACTTCGACCGATGAATTTTCCCATCTTTGAAATCGAGACAAAATATTGTTGCATGAGGTGCACAGAGCATATAATATATAGAAATGCCCCAACACGCAAGGGGAAGAAACCAAAATAAGAGTAATTTAAGTAAAACAGCTACTGAGGTTCAGCTTCTTTACAAAAACCGAATATTTTGTTAGAGTATTTAGTTGGACCTTTTTAACAAGTGGTTTGTAATTTGCTTACCGGTGTCAAAATCATGCGAAATAAACGTAGATGGCAGTGAACCAAAGCTGGTGCCAAAATGGATGTCCCATTACCTTTGCAGAAAGCTGTCGAACTCGTATTAGGGCAAGTCTATCATTCTGACGTCAGTGATGAGGTGTCATAATAAATGGTACTATTTTGTTCATTTCTTTGAAAATTATATCTTCTCATTGAATTAATTGCTTATAAAATTAAACATACTTCCGCAAATACCATTCAACGACGATAAAAAATGTAATTATTATACTCGGATGTTATGACAGTCTCTCATTATTCTAAGGTGACAATTGATCGGACGTTGGCTCAGCCATTGATAATATTGCAAGAAAAACAGCACAGTGGATGGCACAGCAGTTTTGTTGGCACATCATTAGCCGTGTTGTGAGATGTTAAGATAAATATTTATGTAGCACAGTGCTGTTTCGTTCCAACTGTGCTGTACCGACGAAGAATGTTTCCTGTTATAAAAATCGTTATTATATTTGAACGCATCGGAAAAGACTAAAGCGGAGAATGGACCATTGTTAGCTACGGTTTAAACAACTTTGTTTTATATAAAATAAAAATGCGTGATAAAGACACGCACGTAAGTATTACGAAAAGGGAAATAAGAAATGCTAACAGTGGAAGTAGGAGGAATCTATAAATGCCGCTACTGGCTGTAAATGTCTATTTTGTCAAGGAAGCAGTCTCCCTGCGTTATATATTCCAGGAATATAATAATAATAATTTATTTGAGCTTTGACTGCCCAACTAGGAACAAATCCTGTTTTAGGACAGTCAAATTGACAAGTTTAGTTCATATTAAGTGACATTATACAAAAATAGAAGGGAAAAGGGCTAGTATTGACATAGTATTGTAATTTAATATATCTAGAAAAAAGGATAATAATTAATTATAAAGAGATTATGTATACGAGGTCTGTTCAAAAGAAAGGGTGAATTTTGAATTTTCGCAGGCTGTGTACATTAGATTATCGATTTTTTTTTTTTGTTATGTTGGTACACATATGTTTATCATATGTTAGCATTATCAGCCATTTTGGATCAGTGATTTGTTTTTGACAACTGGAAAGGTTAGTCACGTTTTGTGTGTTCTTCGATTTTTTTTTAACACACCTCGTATATGTTTGATAGGTACTGGTTGGTGCTATGATGAAAAAAATGCATTTAAAATTGAGTACTAAAAAAAAGATAATATTATTGATAAGATTGAGTTATGTATCACTCGACTTTATGAGCTGACGATAAAACTCGGGGATGCAGCAAATAGTTAATAAAATATTAAATATATTTTATTCAGTAGGTACAAAAAGTAATTGTTTATAACCAAATGTTTGTCATTTTTCCTTTCCTCGGTTAGGGTTTTTAATCCAGTTAAGATCTTTTCCCAAAGAGCACAAATAATGTAACACAAATTCAGTCAAGTAAATCAAGCCAAGAGATTGTAATAGTAGTGAGGCCAAAGAGCCGCCGTACTAGTTAGATAGAAAAGATGAAGGGTATTATACAATTCCTAGGATATTGTTATAAGCCCTAGAAAGGATTATAAAATAATCCGAAAGTAAATTTTTTTTAAATTGTTTTTTTTTTTTCTATCTTTAAAGTGTGATATGCATTTTTCAGTTTAGTGTCAAGCAATAATGAATTACATATGAAGATTTTATTTAAAATTGTACATATCTATCCTCACTAAATGGAGAAGCCAAACATTTATATACTAAAACAGTTTGTTTTTACTTGAAATCTACAAGGAACAACAGTTTTTGAAGTTAAAGCTCCTCTGGCCTCCTTCCTAAACTGTGTTAAAGTGATATTTAGAAAAAATTAATGTTCGCAATTCAAGTCTTTTAGTGAAATAACATATTATTTGAATCAGACTGTTTACCTCGATGTACCGACTGCCGATGTGATGCTTGTGCCTCTTGAGCGCCATGTCCCGGTGCTCCATGGAGACGAACCGGACCAGCGCCTCTCCGTTCCTGCGACCTTGCGGGGATAGGCAGAGAGCTACGCCACCCCTGCAAACAAACACACACCCGTCATTGGAATCCTATGCTGAATTTGGTGTTGCCATTATCACAAGGGAGACTAACGTGTCTCCTGCGTGGAGTTAATATAAAAATAACTTATGTACATCCAAAAGAGGCTATCAACTTTCTGTTTGTAACATTGTAACAATTCAAGTACTTACCCCAGCCTTATCTATGACATACGACACCACAAATGAAACAACACCGTCCCTATGGATTAGAGAATGTTCCGGTAGCTTATTGACAAGATCGCCAACCTCTGTTTGACAGTGTTAAAGGAGGGAGCTTTCCACGAATGAGAGCGACATATTGAAGGCGGCCATTGTAATCCAGACAAGGGCCTTATTTTTTTTTATATGAATCCCACAAGAGTCCCAACTCTCCCAACCGTCTAGAGCCAGTGAGACTATGGCATCCCCAATTGGGGAATGTTGTGAAGCTGAATGTATTGGGGAAGGGAAGGAGAAGGGGAAGAGAAAGGTGGGGAAATACCTGGGTATTCAGATCTGATCACCAAACCCGGCTAAAAGGCATTTCAAGCAACGTTTCAATTCTGAATGGTGGTCTTTCACCAGGGCGATACTGATAGTATCTTCCACTCTGGAACGTGCACAAATATACTACATATTATTTTTAAATGAATTAATTGTGAAACAGCATAAATTAATTAAATAAAATTTACTTGCGCATGCCAGGATTTGAACCCGCGACCTTCGGATTTGTAGTCGAACTTATGAACAAGTATGTAAAATTTCCCGATTAACTCGCTCTCTGGAGCTTCATTTAAGTTGTTACTTCAATGGTAACATGGCGCCCTATTTAATTTATTTGTTTATGTTTGTGTATATAAATTTACATTGCCCCATGATAGTGTTGTATCCGCCAAATCTGAGTGATAAACTAATTCATCTTGGAGATTTGCTCACACCTCGAGTTATTTAGATTCATTAGTCTTTAAATAAAACACAGTTTCCACTAATTTCTTTTGTTAGCAATATATTTCAACACATTGCTCGTCAAACTGAGAACTCCAACCTGAAGAAGCTCATGCACACTGGGTACTGGAAAGCAGACTTTGGAAATAGACATATTCTATCACGATACTCCCCTGAAGAGTCATGGCGAACTCAGTGGCAGACCTCGGATGTGAAAAACAAGCACCTTATTGTAGACCCTTCTATTAAATTGCCAGGGTTCTCTCTCCCTCGGAAGACATGGACCTCATTAAATCGCATCCGGTGCAGTCACAGCCGTTGAGAGCATCTCTTGCGTAAATGGGGCCTAAAAGATTCCAAACTTTGTGAATCCGGACATATTCAAACAACAGAACACATCGTAGAAGAATGTCACATCTGTACTGAACCAAGTGACTCCCGATGCCGTCGACTGGCTGAATAACCCCAGCATCCCACTATGACCTCCACCAACTCTCCTCCACCATACGTAGAAGAAATAGAAAGCGAGAGAAGCAAAGGAAGATCAGCGTCCGGAACGTCGGTGTCCTCAGCTCTCTACGCAGTGCAGGACCGCGAGGAGTGGAGGACCCTTATCCACCAGGGCTATTGGAGTGGGGGTTACGATCCTCAGCAAGAAAGGGGATCAAAACTTACTTTGCCACATTCAACCCTCGGAAGAACTTGGCGATGTCCTGGTCTGATGATTGCCAAGGAAGTCCTCTGGCTCGCACGATGCAGCTTCCGTCTATTTCATCGTCTTTGGAGCTGAAAAAAAAAAGGAAAAAATTGTGAAAATAAAGAAATACATCATATACAAATTGAGAATAAAAAAGTCTCTTCTACAATTTTAAATTAAATAAATTAGTTCAATAAAGAATTACAAAAAATCATTCATTGCAACTAAAGCTGTGATTAAGCGCGCTTTCTGTCGGCTCTTAGGCCCCAGACAGGCCAAAGAAATTGACTATCTGCTCAAGAAAGAATTTTGATATTTGAAAATAAATTCAGTTTACTTCGGGCACACACACACGCCCACAACACACTTAAAGTACCTACTCACCCCAAATGAAATCACTAACTAAATAACCATCACGCCATCTTACCGCAGGGGTCGGCAGAGGATGAACCACCACACGACTGGTTCTTAGCAAACCTCCTTGCTACATTCACACGCATACATACCCTTCTGTTATTCTGACTCTTGACCTGGCCCGACTCAAGCGAGTCTTCCTCAGGCGCCCCCGACTTCTTCTACCATTTGCGTCATATATTTATTTATTTACACCCGTTATGGGCTTTTACATAGACACTTTTATCCAGAGTTAAATAGTTTCATCAAATAACATAACTCTACTAGATAAAAAAAGACCATACTAAAGCATGCTTATACTGTAATATTGATGTACCAAATAAATCAACAACATCCAAGTATTTGTTCCCCAGATGTTGAATCCGTCGCATAGGAGTACAATATTCTCCTTACACTCATTTCTTCCTTCGTCCTCCATACATGCCCAAACCGTTTAAGCGTCCCTTTCTTAATTTGACTCATTACGATAACATCAGCCTCGCACCCTTTGTGAATCTCCACATTTTTCAAACAGTCATACGAGGTTTTAAAACACGTATGCCTCAGAGATCTCATTTCTACAGCATTTGGTCTACTTTCATCCTTCCTCTGCCAGTTCCACGCCTCACTGTATCAGGTAAGATAAAGCGGATAAATAATTTCATTATAAGAAAGAACTAGAAACTAGAACCCATCATATTTGTTATGTGAGAGATATGAAATTTCTATGAAACCTTTGGCGAACTGCTTTGAAATTTGATATACAGCTTGTATCTGATATATCAAATTTCATAATGTCCCATAAGTGGTGAAGTGGGTAACCTTTTAATTGTAGATGGGGGACCCCAAGGCAATTTCGAAAAATGAATATCATGTTCAAAATCCTACGGTTTTTCGAGTTCTTAGAAAATTTATAAAATTGATACTCTTGCTCACTCACTATTATCCTTACACCAGATGAGGTACCCGGCGTTGCCGGAATTATGAGTGGTTTGGAGGAAAGTTTTGAGGTTATGAAGTGTTACATCTACCCAGTACTTTTCCTCTTATTGTAAACGTCAAGTGTGCAAAATTTCATTAAAAAATACCAAAATTCCACTTTAGGGGGTGGTTTGTCGAAATCTTGGGTAGACAGTGACCTTCCTCTTGTTTCAAAGATCAAAGCGTGCAAAATTTCATCAAGGTCGGAAAAAACTGTAAATTTGTGCACAAAACAAACACCAAACATTTTTTTTTTATATAATAGAATAGGCTCGTGACTTTTGGTGTACTAGAGAGCTAAGATTGAAAAAAATGCATTACTGTTGTAGCTGAAATTTTTTTTTTTTAATTTAAAAAAAATTGTCAGGTTTCTAAGTTATGGGGTTCAATTGACTAAATTAAATCCCCTAGCAAAAACATTTTAATTACGTACATATATATATATTTTTTTTTAATTAAAAAATTTTTTTTCAATATTAGCAATCTAGAACACTAAAGAATAATGTGCCGCTCCTGTAATAGAACGCAGAAGAAGATATACATTACTATTATTGCATTATTGTTCATTTTTCTTTTTTAAATATTAAATTACACCACGAGAGCTCAAATTTAGGGAGAAAAAGTTTAGGACTTTTTCTTTAAAAAACAGCAACCCAATAATTAATATTTCTGAAAATTTCTGAAAATTTCAAATAGGTCCAATTAACTCGAAAACTGTGAAAATTTTAACCAATTCAAGTGTCGGAACGGCCTTGGATTTCCCCATTCGCCGTTGAAAGATTATTCACCACTTACCAGAACACCCTGCATACATGGCTAAAAACTTCCGTGACAAAACCAATGAAAATACGATATAACTCTCACTGAAAAGACCAACCGATAGAAGTGTATTAAGGGCGTATCCGTGTGACAGAATCAACATCAACTTATCCTAAACATGAAATATCGAAAATCTTTCTCTAAGATATAATCAAAATAATCGGTCTGGGACCTAGGAGTCGAAGGGTCTTGCGTAAATTGGCGACATCGGTTTTCTTACAAATCGTTATAGATCACAATTTCATCCCAACTACGATTAACCGCTATATTTTTTTTACAAGCGCGTACGTGATACGGGATAGCGCAGAATGGTACAATTAAAGTTTGCGTATCACGTACGTTCCATAGGCATAGGGCGGTTAATATTAACAATATGGGAAAATACCACAAAAATTCATCTGAAACAATACAAATGGTTCATAATGCTATTGTAAAACAATTAATTGTCCCTAGAATTTACATACAGGGACATGATACCCTATTGTTCAGCCATAATTTTACTTGTTAAGGCTATTATAACCATGGTACAAAATTATAATTCAATATATATTTACCCCGCAGAACAAAAATAAATTCCGAATAAGTACGGACAGAGAAAGTTGGAATACAAAATATCTAAGATATTTAACTTAATGCCAAATAAAGAAGAAAAAAAAACAAGGTAACTATATAATCAAGGTTAAATATACTCGTACATAATTTCTTCAAAAGATTCGTATTCGTATTCACTTTGTGGCGTCATTATTAATAAATTAATTAAAAATTACTTTGTATTTACCACCTTATTAATATACACATATCTACATGTTTCGAAGGCGATGCTTTCTTCATCAGGAATATATAGAATACATATAATATATAGTATTATATATATTCCTGATGAAGAAAGCATTGCTTTCGAAACATATTGACATGTGTATATTAATAAAGTGGTAAATAAAAAAGTAATTTTTAATTAATTTATTAATACATATGTTGAAAAAATGGTTATCAAATGATTGAATGGGAGGATCGAAATATATGAAAGAGTAATGATAGAAACTGTGTAGATATAAAAATGAAAATTATAACGTATAAAACATATGTAAATAATAATATACAGGCACCTGTTGACAAGCCACGTTGATTGGCTAACAGGACCTTATTATCTGTGTCTTCCTTCATTTTTTTTTATAATTAAAAAATTTAAAAACGTTAAAAAAAGTTGAGCTTACTTCGGGAACACGAACACGCCCGCAACACATTTCTATCGGTTTATCGGCGGCCTGAAAGCGGGGTTAGAAAAAACCCGGTTTTGCCGATGGTTTTTCGGGCTTAATTAGAAGAAACTCTCAGTGAATAGAGTACGATTTTAATTTTAAATCATTTAGGAAGATAAATGAAGTACTAATACATACTTTATTAGCAGTTTGACCTTATACTAACGTCTATTGATACATTTCAAAAAGTGTTGAGAATATTTCTTGTACTGAAGATTTACGTAAAAAGATATGTTCATTTAATATGATCAAAATATACATTAATAATATTATCTTCTTAAATAAATAGATTTAAATTCCTGTAACCAGATACTTATATTTTCAACGTTGTTTTACATGCTCATCCAATTTATTCCACTATCGGGATATATTTTACAATGTATTACCTAAAACCACTCATAATTACTACAGTACTACTGTATAATTCGTACTGATAATTGTTGTTTTCATATATATTATATATATGGGTTTTTTCAAGTAGATGCCATCCCCGCCTCGAGGCATTCTGCGAAGGTTTACAGTTAGTACACGAAGCAATAGCAAAATTCTGTCCGCTCGCGGCACTAAACTCGGAACAATGGTTGTTTAGCTTGCTAGGAAATGTCATCAAAATTTAACTGTTTTAGAAAGCAGAAAGGGCAGCCCAATAACATTAATATTCCAAAGTTGATTAATTATTGAGACGAATCAACTGATGGACCAAATATAAGCTGTCACGAAGATTCCGATACGCAATAATCGTGTCAACCGATGAACTGTAACTGAAGCTAGTTTTTTGATATGGAATCCCGTGTTTGGTGGAAACAAGTTGCTGTAACAGTATGTAACAACGGGTTTCCGACAGAGCAACTTGTTTCCGCCAATCACGGGTTTCCATTTTTTTAAAACTGGTTTCAAACAAAACAACGAGTTTCTAACGCAACTTGTTTCCAACATAGGTTTACAGCGAAAAACAGATTTTCAACAACGAAAAATTGATTAAAAACTACATAAAAGAACTGGTTTTGTAAAAATACAGCGGGTTCCAACATAAAAACTTGTTATCCAACAGTCATTTGTTTACATTAAACGCGTGTTTTTAACAAAATAACGGGATTTGAACAAAATAACTGGTTACCAGCAGAACTATGGGTTTTCAACAAAAAAAACTGCTTTCCAACAAAATAACAGGTTCCCTAACCCTGTCCCTGTCCCTGTCCCTGTCCCTGTCCCTGTCCCTGTCCCTGTCCCTGTCCCTGTCCCTGTCCCTGTCCCTGTCCCTGTCCCTGTCCCTGTCCCTGTCCCTATCCCTATCCCTAACCCTACTTTTGAAATACACAAACTCATCCACTTGCTCGTAAAGTATTCATAAATTGTTCACACAAATGTGTTTTTTTTAATAAAAATTGAACAATGAACATATTGTTAGAAACTTGTACCGCAGAAAAAAACAAAATAGCATCGGGGTGGTCGAACTCGCAGCGGTGAGGTGAGCTCGGAAGTTGAACGCTTTGCAACTGAAGTCGAATGTTCCTTTTTTATTCCCGGTACGTATCGTTTTTTTTTAATAAATTATACCTTTTGCTCCTTCCGGTGACCTCGGAGGTCAAGTTGAAGTATACCACATTGTTACTGTTAAAAAAAACTACATTTTACTGTCTGTAATTCGACCCCATAACCCATTCCAGCGCTGAGATAATGCGTACAAACAAACAAAGAAACAAGCATACATCATAATAATACTGGAAATTTATACATTACATGAAATTAGATTAGAAGTGAGATTACATATTTTTAAATTACATAAAATTTAGTATATAAATATTCCTGGCAATAATTTTTTCCTTTCCTTGTTTTATCCCGCGCAATCAGAATGTGTAAAAATAGAAATAAAAGGGGAAAACGGACGAATAATTGAATAAAAAGGTAAATGAAAAATAGAGTGGTAGAAACTAGAAAGTCTTAGTGTCTGGCTCTTCCCCACCTTCCTCTTCCCTCCCTCCGTGACGAACATTGTAAACAATCGTGCCGAAAATGTCAACATCTACTATAATGTTTACCGACTAATAATGTTTAAAGTAAATAGTAATGCAATCGGTAACTTACTTAATATTGAGTTTTTCTCTTGTTAAAACTAAGCAAATATCGATATATTTTTAATGAATGTCATTCGCTTAATAATATATCAGATGACGTAGACCGTAGACCGTAGACCCTGAGGGAAATGATTAAACAGAATGGAGTTATTGTAAAAAATAAATAAATCGTTCAATAAAATACTCGAGTCGGGTCATGTAGGGAGTCCGAAGAACAGTGTGTATGAGACGATGCATGAATTTGAATGAAGCAAGAAAACAGAGTAGGTTAGTTAGTTGACATTATCTTATCTAATATATATATATATATATATATATATATGTATGTATGTATCTATTCACAATCGTTGGGCCATGACCCCATGTTGACCCAGTGACTAGTGGTACGTCCAATAATATGTTACGTGTACAAATAATGATCTATACAATCTTGGTAGATACTCTCAGTATCGTCCTGGTGAAAGATCACCATTCAGAATCGAACGTTGCGTCAAATGGCTTTAGCCGTGTCTAGCGACTAGATCTGAATATACGGGTTCTTCGCAGCCTTCTCCTATTCAGTGCCTTCGTCTTGCAATATACCCCAATAGGAGACGCCATAATCCCACTGGCCCCGGGCAATTGGGGATCTTGTGCGGTATTCACATTTAAAAAAATGCATATTTTATTGGAAGATTCATTCCATTCAATTCCAAGAAAAGCAGCATTTTAAGCTTTACCGAAAAATAAATAAAAATATTTTTTCTACCGATTTCCATACTTTAATTTCTAATGTATATCCGTTAACCATTACGTACTTGAAGATAAAAGATTAACGTAGGATCCGAAGGGGGTCACTAGGGTCCCCCATAAAATAGCGAAGCGACAGTGACTCTTAATATTCCTTTTGCCTTCTCCAGTCCAGTATCGCTCATTTGACCGTTATTATGCATTAGTTACTGCCGCCTTAATCGCGACTTGGATTTTTTTTTAAGTACTGACGATACGAACGGAGAAGTGTCGGATCGTGAGGGGGGAAGGATAGTGATTTCTTCGGAATTTGATAAAATATTATTTAATAGTAACAGGATAATTTTTTTTTAAAGATCTCGTTTTGCGAATAGTTTTTCTGGGATTACCTAAATTATTGAGAATGTGATGTAAAAAAACAACTTAGATATCGCAGAAAACTATATTTTGGGACCAGTGTATTTATCCCCCTCCAGAACGGCAGTGTTAAATACCTTATTATCAAAAAACGCGTATTTCGCCATTTTCATGCGGATAACGCGAAATCCGCAATTTTCAAGGAAAGAACCGCATATCATCGTATTTTTTAAGCGATATATTCTGTTTTTATTAAATAAGAAACTAGTATCGTGGGTTCTAAATACTTATTTATCTATGCTTTTGACAAGCTTGAATAGTCATAGAATGGGACGCATCTAACTAAAAGTCGAAAACACCGTAAAGTAAACGCGTAAATCATAATGCATATTTTTTTTAAATAGTATATGACACATAAAAATGCGCACCACTTTTGTTCGCAAAATACAACCGTTTTTGCTGAAAAATAACACCATTTTCCAAAGAATTACGTAAATTTTACCGAAAAATAAATACTATTACAAAAAATAACGTGAATTTTTCAGGTCCCTACTTAACGTCTTAACGTTGATTAACCTAATTCATTTTATAATAAAAATGATTAACGTAAGAAATTAAAACACGAAAATCGATAAAAAAAAAACCTTATTTGACTTTGACCTTACTCACCACAGCCAAGCTGTTAAATAAAAGAACGGCTCGTAGAAGAGACTCGTTCTCATGTGACAAATGTGAACCGTGTGCAAATGTTGGGCGCGCGTTTGGCGTGTTTCCCGACTGCGCTCCGGTACCGAAGGGATCAATGACGCTAGTTCCTCAGAGCATCTTCCATTGAAGTACCGGTAGAACAAGGACAGCATTCCCACCCGACGCCTGCGCTTTAAAGATGCAATCCGTTTGTTAAAGCGTTCTTAGGCGATTTTTTCTTTTTGACTTTTTTTCCGTCCAGATTGCTCATTGTCTTTTTTCTACGGAAAAGGGATGAAAATTAGGACGTATTCTACTTTTCGTCCAGTTTGGATGGCGGACATTATGTGATCAGCTGTTCTCTTCGTCTGCCATTTTTTTAGTAATTATGTTAAGCTTTGGTAGTTTATTTCTTTTTATATTTAATATATTAATAAGACAATGATATTTCTCTATAAAAGTATTCAACGTCTCCCTCTAGCAATAAAAACCATTACAAAATTAACCGAATTCAAAAAAAGTATTAAGATATGGATTATGGACACGGGAATGAAGAATATAGATATGATGTTACAACCGAACAGAGTTTAACGGTCACGGTATGTTTTCTTCTAGATTTTAGAATTTTTATTCATTTATTGAATTATAATGTTCCTACATAATTACGAAAACTTACTTAAAAAATTTAACAAACTTACAAAATTTTTTACCTAATTTATAATCCATATATAAAACCATGTACAATGTGACCTTAGAACGGGGTACCCCAGTATGGTCACATTTTTTGCGACTTTTGTAAAAAATTATGAAATAAATAAATGTGTTTATTACTGTTTAGTATTGTGGATTTAGAGTATATTTTTGATGATTTTTTTTACATTTTGCTTTGAGTAAATAATACGTGAGCACATTGTCACAGTTTAGCGCGCTTTCTTGACCGCTGTCATTCTTTTACGTAACTATAATGTTACGTATTTTGTGGAAATGTTGCGTGTTTATTTAGGAATATAGTTTAAAACATCACCAAAAAGATTAAAGGTAGATTAGACTGTCTTTAAATTGATTGTGAACACGTGTTTCTGTTCGGAATTGTGACTTTCGCGGTTATGTTTAAATTATTTTTTGACATTTTGTGAAAGTGCCGCCATTTTTTGGGTGTAAGTACCGTCCCAAAATATTCTTTCTTCTTTAATGGCAACTATATGTGCAAATCTGTATGAAAATAATGATCGTGAAAAGCAAAGATTTTTCACTATGGATCCCCATGTGGTTCCCATATGGGGATACATAGTGAAAGGTATGGTCTAAGAACGCCTTTAAGGCGATCCACCGGCTAAAATTTCAACGAAATCACGACCTCCTTATGCAGGTGGCGATAAGGTTGAGATTCCCGCTGAACATCGGCCGCATGTTCGATTTACACAAAAAAACCACCACCAAAATGTTCTATTCTGTAAAGCTCAGACATAATTATTAAAATGTTAATTTACCACAATGAACAATCTGACAATATCGGAAAAGGGGTTCGTAAGTAGGAGAGTTTGCGCTTTAAACATTTTTTTAAAGTATGGTATTTTTTTCTAGGCTTATAAAAAGACATACCAAAAAAATGGCCGGTTAA
Source organism: Halesus radiatus (assembly GCA_022606495.2). Classification (NCBI taxonomy): domain Eukaryota; kingdom Metazoa; phylum Arthropoda; class Insecta; order Trichoptera; family Limnephilidae; genus Halesus; species Halesus radiatus. Next base: position 118,328 of record JAHDVE020007945.1, on the reverse strand, counting down.
ACGAAAGAACAAGATGTGTTCTACTTGCAGTATTTAATTAAATCATCTACGATATTTCTAAGCCACTAGGTTTATATATGTGTTAGGTTTATATTCTAGTTATGCCTACTGAAGTCTAAATTGTAAGTCAATAGCTATAACTTTTAGTTGGTAAGTTAATTATAAGTCTTACTTATAAGCCATTAGTAATAAAGTTTAGCTGTAAGGTATTGGTTGTATATGTTATTTTATTAATTGTAAAGCGCCCTTGAGGTTATTTTCCCACGAAAACGGCGCTTTAGAAGTAATCCAATTATTATTATTATTATTATTATCAAATTCTCAAACCGAAAACGCATGATTTTGCATTACTTGCCATTGCATCGCCTTAAGATAGGCGAATCTATCAAACGGACCGTCCGTCTCTACACAGAGTCGGGTGTTTTTTTTTGTAGAGTTGCATTTTGGATTTTTTAGCGATTATTGTACAGTAATATAAGATTTTCGAATGAATCCTAGAATTCTCAATACTTTTACAAGAATTTGTTGTTAGTATTACAGAGTCATGAAAGAAAACACGAAAATTGGACCTTAGAATAATAAAATAAAACACGTCGAATTTATCGTAATCGGAATTTTCACCGTTTCAACGAGGATTCTGATAAAAACGTTTCACAGGGCACTAGTTACTGCGGTAGATTGCGAGGGGCCGGGCGTGAATTCGTGATGGTCGTATACATAAATAAAACAATAAACATTATAAATGAAGTGCAACGAACGTTCCGTATGCAATTTTACGAGGTTTTCATAGCGCTGTGGTGGCGGATACTCCGGCGGAATATCTACCACCGCTCAGAATCGAAACGATGCTGCTTGAAATGGCTTTAGACAGTTTTGGGAATCAGGTCTGAATAGACAGATACTTCCCAACCAACCTCTTCTACATCTTATTCTCATACCTACACCATTCATCGCCCAGTATGCCTAAGCCCCACTGGCTTTGGGTAGTTGGGACACTTGTGCGGTGTTTTTGTGGGAAAAAAATGAGTTTTTGGCGGGATAGCGGCAAATAAATTGCATTCAATTATCAATAATAATAAACGGATTATTTCTATAGTGCCGTTCTTGTGGAAAAATCACCTCGAGGACGCTTTGCCGTGCTTTATTTCCACGGAACAGAAAATCCCTAGAAGTGCGATCCACACCGATGCGAAATATTACTACATGTCGCCAGTTAACATAATATTATAATACCTTTAGACTCCTAGGCCCCAGAAAGACTACACAAATTGATCATCTGCTCAAAAAAGAATTTCGATATTTGAAAATGTTTGATCAATTTTACCAAAAGTGAGTGAAAAATTACCTTACTTCAGGCACACTGACACGCCCACAACACACTTGTATCGGTTTATCTCTTCAGTGCCGCAAACTGAGTCACGCAGCTTCAAGAAGTTGAATTCAACATGCTCCAAATACTACGGGGCTCCAATTACAATCCACTACAAGCCACTGAAGGTAATAATATATATAAACCGATAGAGGCGACTTGTGGCGTGTCGGCGTGCCAGAAATTAGCTCAATTTTTCCCTACTTCTGCGAAATTGATCTAACAATTACAAATAATGAAATGATTCTTTCTTGAACAGCGTCGCCCACAACACAAGCAGGCGTATCTCATATTTAGCAACTTTCCAGGAGAGCAAAAGTACTGCTTTTTTGCCGGATTCTTATATATTTTATTACATTTTTCACTAATGGGGTTTAAGTACACTTTTTGGGTTATGGGTGACGCTCTTCCGGCAAGAATCTCTTGGAAAGTTGCTAAATATGAGATACGCCTGTTTGTGCTGTGGGCGACGCTGTTCAAGAAATAATCATTTCGGCTCTCTTGGAATCTCGGAGCAATTCTATCAGAGATGGCTATTTTTTGTAAAAATATTACGTCTGCGGAATTTCTTCGGCTTTCTAGTGACGAAATCTGAAAAAAGACGGCTGACTCTCCTCATGGCTCAGATGAAGGCGATAGGCCCGAAAGTCAAGGTATCGAGGAAAATGGTTTTTCCAAACCTTTCCGTGTGCGGTATGTACCCTGGATTCCAGACTTGGGAGGCATACACCAAACACCTGTGTACATACGCAAAGTACCGGAAGTTGATCGGTCAGTGGCTGAGTTAGCATCGTATCTGAGCCCCACCCAGGCCGTCGTAAGTTCAATTCCTCTGCTAGCTAAGTCCTGCATCACGAACAAGCAACATCTTCCGCTTAATTTAATGGTAGCAGGTGATTTTTTTAACAATTTAAGGTAAAAGTATTTAGTTTGACCCTTTTTATAAATGTTTTATAATTTGCTTACCGCAGTCAAAATCACGCGAAACAAACGTGAACGGCAGTGAACTACGCTGGTGATCTTTGCCTACAACCCTCAAAATCGTGCTTGGGGTAAGTCTATTAATTCTGATGTCAGTGGTATTATCTATTCAATGTGCACAACCCTATTTTTATGTTAACTGCACACAAGAGGCCCTGAGACATAATTTCTCTCGCAGCCTATGTCATCCTTGGACATGCTATGTGGATATTCTTTTTTGGGGAGGGAGTGAACCACTAATAATAATAATAATAATAATCGGATGATTTGTACAGCACCGTTTCGGTGAAAAATCACCTCAAGGGCGCTGTACAAATATTACTTCCTATTCTTAGGAAGTAACACTGACGTCAGAATTATAGAGACGTGCCCAAAGCAAAAACTACCCGTAGCATCTTGACTTGGAGGCAAAGGTCACGTGCATCCATTTTGGCACCAGCCCGGGTCGCGCATTTTTTTAATAAACTCGGCCATCATTCGCACCCTGACTGCCGTCTAATGATCATCGGAAGATTTTACGAAATAACGCATTCTCATGCATTAAAATGGGGTGAAAATAGAAGTGATGATAGCAAGAATAATCACAAATATCGCATTACCATACATTCCACGGGAAATCGTTATTTTACTTTAAGTTAAACTTAATCTATATAACAATCTTGTCAAACCAAAATGACGACGACGCGAAAGCGTTCATGTCATCGTTTCCTGCGGTACGTAAATTAATAAACATTTCTAAAAGGGTCAAACTAAATCCTCTAACAAAATATTCTGTTCAAGAAAACAAGACAAACTTTTTTTATCTAATGCTGTTTTACTTAAATTGGCGGTTTGTTTTAGTTTTGGATGTTGGCACGGGAGCTACGGGAAGGATATTGGCGATAAATTCCACACAATAAGGAACTCCAGTAAAAAATATAATGGGTTTAAAAATATATATTCATATAGATCAGCAAACGCCGATTCTGAATATATAACTTTCATTATATATAATTATGCGTAGAATTTATAAATAGTTATTTAAAAGTGAATAAAAAAAATCGTCTCATCAAAACATCGTGTTATGTTGGTACCACTGCATTTGAAGCATCTGACGTCACGTGCGCATTCTGTTTTTGTATTAGTAGACATTTTTATTTTTCAATCTTGTTTAGTATTTTAAATATGTATTCTTTTTAGTTTTGGAGATATTTAAACATAATTTGGGTGACTTTAAGCAATATAAAAAAACTATTATTAGTGAAATAAATTAGAGTATTCATGAGCAAACCAATTATCAATATTGATATTATGATAATATTAATGCTCAATACTATTATTATTCTTAAAAAGGTACATAAGTTTATTACATATATTTAGTTATGGTTTACTATGACTAGAATATAAAATTATGTACGGTAAGGCTCATCCTAGTTTTGATATTTGACATTCTAACCTCAAAACTGATCAAAACCGACCGGCCATAGATTTGGAGCGTTTTAGCGGGCTTTGAAAAATTGAAACTTTGAAAATTATTTTAACAGTGAAAACTAACTTTAGAAAAAAAAACGAAATATTCTGGTATTTAAGTTTGAACGTCATTATTGATTAAAAATAAATAAATCGGACTGGAGTTCTTTATTGTAAAAAGGACGAGTTAATCATTGGCAGATTTGCTTTACGAAGAGTAAATACTAATACTTTGCGGTGTAATGCGAGTTGTCTGCATAATATTGGGATTTATTTATTGGCAAATCACTGAAAAGGACATGCCTCCGGGCTCACCCTGCTAAATTTGGCTTCTTTCCCTCACCAGTTAAAGCCCCTCTATTCATTCTCTTCTCTGTGGAGTGAGCCATGTTGTAGAAAGGAGGAAACACAGGCAGGCAAAACATTAATTGTAATAAAAGTAACATAAAAATAAAATTACGGTAGATATTCTCGGAGCCGTTCTCCAGAAATTAAATGTAAGCTGCTATGTGCCTAGAAATATGTGTATTGTTGATAACACAATCGCATATTATTTATTTTTATTACTTGTATAAAAAATATTATTTTACAGCTTTTGAACTCATTCGATATAGAAATATTTAAAACTTGCAGCTAGGAAATGTATGCGTGTTTGAAAACAAAATTACAGCATGACACGGTTAACTGCGCAGGCGGCCAATGGAGGGGACTAACGAACTATAATAGATTGGTCACTAAACATTGCAAAAGCAAAGTTTCAATTCTGCATTTTGTATGGTACATATTTTATTGATTTAAAGCAAGAAGCATGTGCCAAGACATAGTTGTTTGGCGGTCTATCCTCTCTGCCTACCCTTGCGGAGAGACGGCGTGACGATTAATAGTTAGTTTATAGATGTAGATTCTTGCACAAACACCGCACAAAACATGACGTAAAATTGTTGTTTTTCAGAAATATAGCAAAATCCAACGAAGTTAAAAACTCATTAGTTCCTTATCAGAAGTATGTTTGAATCATTTGCAAGCTTTGCGACTACAAGTAAAAGCAAAAATAAAACGAATGAATTATGGTCGGATATGTCAAAACAATGTGGCCCGTTGTAATTTGTAACGGCAGTAGAGAATGTCGAATAACTCAAAACTCAAACCTTTGCATCGTTTCCCGCAACTGACCTGCAAGAATTTATGGCGAAATATTTCCCTCAGACTTGTAGAAGCGATAGCACTAGCCGACTTGCAAAATCACAATCGAAAATGCTATAAAACACGCGATATAAAAGCAATAATAATAACTGGACGTTGTCGACGAACCGACCGCGTTTTAGTTTTAAAAACTTCCAAACTGTCACCGTGTGAAACGAAAACAATTAAAACAAACAATCACAAACAATCCGGAATGGAGTCTAGCCGACTGGAAACGAGAAATGATAATGCACTCTTAATTATTGATAAGTTCTGGACAAACACAGTATTGTTTTTTTGATTGGTTTGATAATGTTATATTGTCGCAATGAGCTGTGCAAGCTACCGCGGCAAAAGCAAAATACGTACTGATTTCATTGCGGTGATGTAGCCCGAAAAAATAAATTTCCCGATAAGATGGGGAATTTCCCCTGAAATTCCCCACATTGGGAAAAGAAATATTCAACGAAATCTTCTAACTAAATAATCAGTACGCCGTATTCCCGAACAGATTGGCAAAGAGGATGGACTGGCAAATAATTCCTCTGTCTAAATTCGCTAGCATACACTCCTTGCATCACATTCATATGACGTGACTCGACTCAATTATTTGCTTGATTCAGATGATCGTGCTATACTTCTTCCAAGTACGTCCCCGACTTCTTCTACAATTTACTTTCTCGTCAGATATTCACAAAATGTATAGATTTATTACGAATTCCGCACTCAATAGATATTTCAAAAGATTTGTGAAAATCCCTAATTCCGAAGACATTTTTTTCCCTTATGAGGGAAATTCCCCAGACATCACAATTATTATTGCTTGTGACAATCATCATGTCGACTGTCGACCCCTTTAAAAAATAAAGTTTTATCTGACACAACAATGAAATTTGATAATAGACTCTGGTGGAAGTAATTTTAGAGTTTATTATCGCTTAACATTGCTGAGTCAATAAAATCTTGTTAACCTAGCGGGTCGAAGTCTCTTGAGGAAAAAAATTCCGATAACGATACGCTAGCGCCAATCGGCATGCCCTCTGAACTAGTGATTGCAAGCCTCCATAATATTGTTATGCTCGAGTGATTTCTTCTGAACATTCTCGAAGGTTTTAACAAATTGTTATTTAACATTATTCTAGTCACAGTATTTTTGGGGTTTAATTCTACAAATCGATGCCCTATTTCTACGCGGAGTCGTCAAACCTGCCGATTTTGAGTTGGTTAAATTAATTTAATATTTCGAATATTTATAATTGTGCTCTGCTCTGTCAAAAGAGAAACAACTCAAATATTGTTTATTTTGAAAGTAAAAGCATATAACTTGTATTGTTAATTAATCTTTTGTCAGTATTATAAGGGAATATTAAAAATGTGCAGGAATCTATGATTTTGTGATGTCGCCCATCTCAGATTTTGAAAACGCATCTTTTTAAATATGAAAAGGTAGGTACCGCACATTAGTTTCAATCTCCCGGAGTCACTGGACTGTTACATCCCCAATTGGGGTATGTTACGAAGCTGAAAACAGTGGAATATGGGTAGCAACATTTTGGAAAGCACGAAATGAAACGCTGCAGGCGAAATAAAAACCAAGGTCAAACCAATAATATTACGATTTTTATCGTAATGAAAGTCAATTTCCACGGAATTCTTATTTTTTTTTTTTTTAAAGTGAAACTTAAAAAAATGTGGAGGTATTAGAGTAAACATTAACGTTTGTAAAATGGGCAACAACATGCGGCCAAATTGGCAATATAGAGACAACATGGACTTGAGTCGATTACAAGAGCTTGCTGGGTATGGATCTCTAATGATAACTACAAAATGCCTACATGATTGGACATGGACATATCGATCTGGAAATGACAGAAAAAGCAATGTCACCTTTCGTCTATTTTACCATAATCAATATTCGTGTTAGTTGGCTCTTTTAATGTTAAAAAAACCAAGAAGAATCTGAATTTGGCACTCCGGTAAGACAAATGCTCCGGGCCACGGCGCCGCGGTCAACCGTGCTGCGACTCCGTTCGATGGGTTCGTTTGCGGCCGGAAATATTCGAGCGACATAGACAGCCTCTTCACCCCTCTTCGTTCTTTCTGCGCGGTAACAATATTTTACACTAATTTTGCAACGAACGTAAAATACCTTAATGTAACAAATATATATTTAAACGGTGAAATCACAAAATGCAGTCGTTTGCATCAACCTGAAATATTACTGACCCCGTAAAAAACTTGTTATTTTGGCCAGCTGATTCAAAACATTGAAGACATACTGAAGTTTGTCGTAATACGCTTTTGTAAATTTCAAAGCAGAATGGAAATCGTTGAATATTTTGTTTATAGTGATCCGAAATTCAATCGACGACTGTTAACTGAAAAAGAAAAACTGAGATCTTTATTAAAGTGATGTAGAATTCATCAAAATTTATCAAATAATTGCTGATGTTGATACTTTTGCTCAAATAATTCTCTGAAATCCTAACAAACAATTTTAGTTGAGTCTTTCGATTTTGCGTTTATGTGAATGATATTATTTGTTATTGTATCTTTAGATTTTTCTTTTGTGACTGTTTTTATCTACCCCCGAATCTGTCGAGCCCGATTCCCCTTGGATACTGTTAATACTGTTTTTTTTTTAATTTGATTTACATTAATAAAAATAAATTAAATGGAGTTTTTTTGATTTTTCGATATTTTTTTCTGTTTTAACTAGGAATCAATCTATCGAGCTCGAGGAGATTCGAGTGACCTGGAGGCCGCCTGTACCGCCTGACGCAATCAACCCCCGACTTTGTTGTTAAAATATGGCGAAACGTTATTTTGACAAAATTATACGCTGATTTCAATAATCTCGAGCCGCCGATAATATTTTAGGGTACTAAACCTAACTTAACCTAATTGTTGGTAGGTATCTACCTAACTCGAGTTACCAAAATCTGACATAAACACTCATCATTTAATATCTATGATTTTTTTCGATAATATTTTTTAAATGTTTATAAATTAAATGTTGTGACAACTTTTATTCATAGACCACAAATATAATACCTAATATTCTCCACCATCACGTAGGTACTCCAAATTAAAAATAAAAAAATAAACTAATTATTGCGGTCACTGTACGAATTTTTACATTTCTTTTAATGTCCCGTTACTAAATGCAAAATTAATTTTACGGCGTTTTTTTGAATGGTTTTTTTAAAAGGCTGTTCGATATAATCGACATATTCATAAACGAAAATCATGACCGATGGGTAGGTACTTTCCCACTTTATTTAACAACCATTTTTGCTTTATTTTTTACCGGTGCCTAAGTAATAATTTCTTTGTTTTAGTCAAAACCAGTGGCGATTCATAACCTATCTCACAGGCAGATATCATAATGATGATATCTAAACACCTAATACAGCGTATTGTGAAAATAAAGTCACATCAATATCGTTCCATACGTTTACAATCTCATTCTTCCAGCGGTTTTGGTCGTTTTCACATAAACTTCCTTTATGTGAAAACGAGACCGATACAATAAACAGCAGTGCAGAATGAGATGGGTATAGGCGTGGGAACTGTGAAAACTTCTAATGAAAGGGTGAGACGGTGTTACATAAATATTCATAATGCTCTCTCAGTTTTCCAGTGATTTTGACCAGCCAAGGAACGGACATACTACAAACAAAAAAACAATTAATATTACTGGATACAGATGGCGTTAGTTCTGTTTATAGCTCGCGTAAGTATCCCTTCGGCGTTTAGTTCAACACCGACCCTGCTCCCATATTAAAAATGCTTTAAATATGAAAATCACAATGCAAGAAACTGGTCGTCTTTTTACATAAAATACTATCATTTTAAGTCATTAACTTATTTTAATAAAAACAGAAAAAATCTGTTGGTTATTGCAAAATAATATTCCGGAGAAAATTTGGTATTAACAAATCCGATAGTCGCTGCGCACCCGCTCAGCTTCCCAAGGTTTGCACCAGTAGCGATTCGTGACTTTTTAGTGAGCTAGGGTGCTAAGATTGAAAAAATTGCAGATCTTTCAGAAAACCAATGGGGTGCACCGCTAAAATTGAAAATTCCTAAAAATCCATAAATCAAGTTTTTGAAAAAAAAATATTTGGCTACAACAAATCGATAATTCCGTTTATTTCAATCACAGCACTTTACCACACTCAACAATCACGAGCTGCCACTGGTTTGAACGCTTCCATGGTTTGCCGTTGATGCGCCACAAGTAATTTTTCGCTTGGACTATTTCATATAACAGAAAGTTTCATAGGTGCTGAATTCATATCGCACGTATGGAATTCATTTCAGACTTGCTCTCGGGTAGTGTGGTAAAATAATAACACAAGTGTGTCTTATTAGCTTATTTTTTAAGGGAGTTCACTGCACAAACGCGCTTTAGAGAAAACCGGCATTGGTCCCAAGTGCTAATATTGGATCCCCAATTCGGGTATGTTGCAATCATGGAACTAGGATTGGTACTGTTATCCACGCTTTTAGGTTGCAAGGCTGAATGGAGTGGGCATGGGAAAGTGATTAGAAAGATGAAGGTTGGTAAGTATATGGTTATTCAGATCTCAGATCACCCAGCAATTATCATTAGTGAAATAAATTAGAGTATTCATGAGCAAACCAATTATCAATAAGATTATTATGATAAGGTCAATGCTCAATACTATTATTATTCTTTGAGTTAAAGTTTCTGAAAGGGTACATAATTGTAGTACTTATGTTTAGTTATGGTTTACTATAAATAGAATGTAAAATTATGTACGGTAAAGATCATCCTTGTTTTGACATTTGACATTCTAACCTCAAAACTGGTCAAAATCGACCGGCCATAGGTTTGAAGCGCTTTGGAATGACTGGAGTTCTTTAATAAGCGAATGGTCACGATTCTACCAATATAACAGAATTACATTAAATTGCCCGTTTCACATTGGAAGTAAAAAAAAACTCCCGGCGTTTTTTCCGCAGCTTCAAAAAATGTCGTATTTGGTCGCCATTGTAGCTACGTCACTTGACTTTGTTCGTAAAAGGATGGCGGGACCTTTTTTTACAATATGAATATATAGATAAATCCAAATGGTTGCGGTGTTAAACTCCATCGCACTTGACGGTAATCAAATGAAACAATTTGAATTATTTACAATTATTATTAACAAAATTGTGGTTAGCTGAACATGAGTGATGTTTGACAGTTAATCACAATTTGATAAAAATCTGAAAGAGCAAAAGTGCAGTGTTCAACGTGGACTGTTCAAATACAAATATTCAAAATGGCGTATCTTTTCGACATTTAAAAGGTCTCCGTTAAATACTGATTCTCGGCCCGTTTTAGCTTTTAATCAGATTGTGATCAGATATAAATCATAAGGTGATCACAACGGCAGCTGATCACAATTTTATCATAAACTGAAACGGGCCAAGGAGTACCGTTCAAATTTCCAAAATTCAAAATGGCTCAATCTTTTTACCGTTAAACGTCGATCCTCGGCCCGCTACAGCTTTTATTATCCGCGTGATAATCATAATAACATGATCGTTATGATTGACAGCTGATCACAATTTGATCAAAAGCTGAAACGGGCCGAGAATCGGAGTTTAACCGAGACAGTTCGCATTTCGAAAAATCATCAACTATGATGGAGTTTGAGATACCCCTGCCTAAATCTGTCTGTGTTCAATTCACAATTCACCTACTTTATCACTAAACATAAGTAAGTACCTAACCAATATCTAAGCTTCAACTTTCACAAAATAAAAGACAGAATACGTGAATTTCTTTTGCATTTTGCAAGTTGCTCTATGGAGTAATAAACTCTATCAAATAAGAAACTTCAGTCCATTTTTTTTTTATATATATATCTCTCCTGACGTTCTTACTTAAATACCAGTATTATGTTGACCAGTATTAATAATTGTTAGATTTAAATTATCAACGGCACAGCATCTATGGCTTGTCGGGTGTGACGTCACTGGGCCGTCAAATTTGGAATTCACTAGATTCACCACATTCGTTGTTGCAAAAATTCGCAACATTTTTATTTCTAAAATTTTTTAATTGAAAGACACATTGTAAAATTGCAGCATAGTAGGCAGTGGCGTGCAGTTCAGAACTATTGAAAAACTGTGCCTACCCTGATAAAATTGAACCATTAAACAAATCAAAAGGTTATAAAAATACAACGAATTTCCGATTAAAATATATTTTCTCCATGAATTTGGTGAGGAACTTGTATGTTCATTTATTTCTGTTGAAGATGATATGAAAATGGTCATTTTCAAATATTCAATGCACAATATTCATACCCGAACATGGAAAATTACCCACAGCCACCTTGGTTACAGAGCAATGCCCGCCACTGCTAGCCGTAATTTCGATAATTTTTTCCGTGTTTCTAATATTCCGAACCTCGTTTTTGAGGTGATGTCAAAAAATCAATTGACTCTTGCGTAAATCACCATATATTATATTCATAGTAAACCATAATTAATAACATATACCCCTTTAAAAACTTAACTCAAAGAATATTAACAATGATATAATTCATAAATGGTTGATTGTCGATTTGCCTCTCAATATATCATATTTACGTAATTAATGAAAGTCTTTTTACATTGAATAACAATCATAAAGCTTTAAGTCACCTAAATTATGTTTGATTTTCGCCAAAACAAATACATATTTAAAATACAAAACAAACTCGACAAATCAAAATTTTCGTGCAAATCCAATACCAGAATATATGCGGATGAGACCCGTGATGTCAGATGTCGAAAATGCAACGGTACCAACAAAACAAGGCGGTTCTGATGAGATGGTTTTAAAATCTCTTCTTCATAACTATTTATAAATTATACATTTGAAGATTCAGTCTAGATCTAAGCTATAAAAACTAAACATACTATTAGGTACGCATGCAACTCTGCTTCTAAATTAATCATAGATTTTCAATCGATTTCCATGTTTCTAATATATATTCGTTAAGTACTTGCCCACAACCCACTTCTATCCAGTTATCTCTTCAGTGGTGACTGGTGACAACTGACAGTGTCAGAGATTCTATCGCTTTCTGACCCAAGAAACGGAATCTCATGAATTAATTTGAATGCATTGAGCAGCTGTGACAAATGACAAATTCACTGTCACTTCTGTGGACTGTCAATTTGACGTAACCTAAACATTTACAATCCTTACCCAGGAACTTCGCATAATTTAGTTAGCCGATGTCGGAACTAAGAGAAAAAACTTTTTATTTATTTCTTTAACGGAAATAAAATTTTAATAATGTTGTTATTAAGTTCTGCACGTATTTTAGTTGTTTATCATTGTTACAGGTATTTCGGCGTTCAAAGCCATTTTCAAAGCCAACTGTGGTTAGGCCAAATAGTGATGAATCATTTACCAGACATCAGAATTAATAGACTTGCCCTAAGTACGCTTTCGACGGCTGGAGGCAAAGGCCACGTTACACCCCATTTTGGCACCAGCTTAGTTAACCCATGTCCACGTGTGTTTCATGTGATTTTGACTGGGATAAGCAAATTATAAAACATTTATTAAATATTTAGTAAATATTTACTTAACCCTTAATTAAAAAAAATAGATCATTCCGTTCGGATGGGTATTTTGGCCTCCAATCCAAAATTCAGTTTTGTATGAAACAGGCACCGCAGCCGAATACATTCAGAAACGATATTGCCTACTTTAGTCTTCTGTCTCAAATGTGTCGACTATATAAAAGATTTTTGTCGATAATTTGTAAAGTATCAGAAAATAAGTCCTGCTACACTTAAAAATATGTAACAATGTTTGTGTCTCTCTTTGTGTTTCTTGTTTCTATTGTATTATGTATCACTGAATGAGTTTTTTTATTATTTTATGTTTTGTGTATACTTTGTCTGATTATTTGTAATTTTATGTAATTTGTCTATATTAATTGAGTTTTTATAATTGGATTGTTCTCACGTAATTTTGAACACCTATAAAAACCCAGTATAAATAAACTTAAACAACGTTAAGTTACCTTCACGTTGACGACAGTGCAAGTACCGTTTAGTTCAACGGAGTAATCAGTTAATATTATTATATTTGGGTCCAAAGTTTGTTATCTTCTTATTTATTAGTTTATTAATGCATAGTTCATATAGAAACTGATAAGCAATGACAAAAATGGGTCAACGCGAATCGTTCTATGCACAGAGTTAAATAAAATAAAATAGAAGAGTCAGCCCATACGGGGAGAGTTTTTAAATCGTGTTCCATTTTGTTTAACGATACTCACGGACCTTGAGGATTTAGTCGAACTTCGCCGAACGACATGTGACAGTTTTTTTTTTTTTAATTTAAAACCACCCTACCCATACGAACGTACGTGATACGGTCGTTATATTATGGCCCGAACGCAACAAGCCGTATCCCGTACCTTCAGGTACAAACAAAAAAACCAGAAACCCACAAAACATTCGTATACGTGAAGTTTCTTCCTGCGTCATCTCGTTTAGCATTTCTAGGTCAGCCGAAGCTAACGGATGTGTTCGGGTATTGCATCGTCTCTCCCATACAAGTTGGTATATTGTAAACACGTATTCTTATTGAAAAAAAAAACAGTTTTTTTACGTACTTTTTGAATAATAACCCAAAGAACGGGCGGTTAAATTTTTTTTGCCAGATTTTAATTAAGTAGTTTATATGTGATTGAACTAGGCTATAATGTAACCCTTTTTAAAATTATTTTGGCCGAGGGGGTGATTTTGATTAAGAGCTGACACATATTAAAAGCCGACTCCCAGTTCATGCGCTCACTAGTTCATACGACTTTCAGCTCCTACGGCTCAAAACGTCCAGGATAGATAGATATGTAGGTACAAAACGTCCAGATGCCAGACTGTCAGGCGTCGTTCACGTACTGTACAGTGCCTACACGTATAAATGCGGCAATTATTCTTATCTCTACACACGATTGTGAACCCTTGAAAGCAACTGCTTTAAGGTGCGTCGTGGCTCCAAATATTAATTGCTTCAGTAGAAAAATACATAATTCAGAAGAAAGAAATATACTGTTAGGTTCATAAAAATAAATAAAAAATAATTGCACATGCGGATTGTCAAAATATTTCACTTTATTTTTTACTTTACGTAAATCGAAATACGTAAATATGTAAGGGGATCAACGCCATCTTTAATGTTGTTAGTATGATATGACATTTGTCGGAAGCGCCAACTGCAAAATCATCTTATTATTTAACCCAACCTAATAACCCAAGAACCTAAAAATCGTCTTATTATTTAACTCAACCTAATAACCTAAGAACCTAAAAATCATCTTATTATTTAACCCAACCTAATAACCTAAGAACCTAAAAATCGTCTTATTATCATACTAACAACATTAAAGATGACGTCAATTTCCCTTACATATTTACGTATTTTGATTTACGTAAAGTAAAAAATAAAGTGAAATATTTTGAAAATCCGCATATGCAATTATTTTTTATTTATTTTTATTAACCTAACAGTATATTTCTTTTTTCTAAATTATGTATTTTTCTACTGAAGCGGAATTGTGTAAAATTACCAAGTTTTTTTTATATATTCTAATTAGCGCCATCTGTTAGCGCGTGTCACGTTTCGTTTAACCTCATATTTAAAATATAGACATTTATGTCTTATCTTTATAAAATTATCATCTCCATAAAATAATGTAATGGCGATATACAATGTCAGGCGGAGTAAGAAAGACAAATGGCGTTCTAAATAGGCTAGAACCAAAAGGTACTAAGTTAATGGCGACATTGGGTTCCATTAAAATCACACACAAAGGGCATTTCTAATCTGTATTTATTATCTATGGATTAATTATTTTTATTGTGTTATTTTTCTTTTGAATTTCACCTTTTCTCTTTCTGTTCTGTCATTGTCAATTTGTTTTTAAATATTATATTAGGAAACTCCACTGGTTAATGAAAAAAAAGCAATAAGTTAATGTATATAAATATATTGTATTATATCTGTATGTTCTCCCAAAAAAATCTATCCAGTGCTTACAACATACCCCAATTGGTAATGCCATAGTCCCACAGGTCCCACAGGCAGTTGGGACTCTTGTGCGGAGTTAATAAAAATAAAAATATAGGCTCACCATATTCCCGGTTCCAAGATCATGTCCACCGTTTCAGGAAGTCCGAATAGGAAACCTAATAAACGAAAGAATTATTTAAAAAAATGTATTTAAACTTAAATAATCATTGTACAATCTCCGTGTTGCAATCTCACATTGTATTTAAACAGGTTCAATAATAGATAATAGAAGCAAAGAAGGTATGGCATGAAATTCTGCCGACCACGTCGAGCTACGATCAAACTGCTTGGACTCTCATAGCGGCTACAAAATGAATGTTATGCTTTTGGTGTGAAAGTTGAAACAAAAGCAGTGCGCCTTTATGAAGTATCCGTAGTTTATTTTACGAATAATTTGTCGGTAAGTAGATTTCTTTGTTGAGTGACATCTATTGACAAAAAATATAACACTGCATTCAATTTATACATGGGTTCCATCTATTGACTAAATTAGTATCTACATAAATTGTAGAGTAAATTTACATATTGAAAATCCAGAGAAAGAATCATAATTTCCCAGAGTAAACGGACATCAATAATCGGAAGATTTTAGCTAAAAATTGAAAAAAAATGTAAATGCAGCTGTGCAATCATTTACCTTAAAATAAGTTCATTTCTCTATCTATTTCCATATTCCAATTTCGAAGTTAGATTCGCCAAACCTTCTATTATATAAAGAAAAATGTTCCAAGCAGTGTGTGTTTGTTTTCTATACAAATCTACAGTTGTATTCCGAGCTTCATGAATTTTTGCACATTTGACCTTCGAAACTAGAGGAAGGTCCACTATCTACATGGAATTTAAAAAAAAAAACCCATCTTCCTTACCTAATTACCTACCCCTTAAAGCGGAAATTTCTTACTTTTTGAGGAATTTTCGCACACTTGATGTTTAAAATAAGAGGAAAATTATTGGGTAGGGGTAGGTATAGGGGTAAGAGTAACATATAGAAACCTCACATTACTTCTAACTATTTATTACCTCGAGCAACGCCACGTATTATAGCTAATACCTTATAAAGAACATCTTCCATTATGAGGTAGGTATTTAACAAATTACTCTAAATAACAATACCTCCAGCTCCTGACAGTTATCATGGATCGAGATGACAACACAGTACACTAGCGCCCCTAGCGGCGCGCGTTGATGGAAATGTTTTTTTTTCATAAATTTTAATAGATTTTTTGTGAAACATGTTTTAGAATTCATATTATAGAAAACGAAATTTCAAAAAATAAATATTAGGAAACTTGTATATGACTATTTTTTTACTCATAAATGACAAAATATCAAAGAGGCTAATAGGTTTGTACTAACAGTTATAAGCCTCGCTGCTCGATTCTCGCGGTTTAGAAAGGGAATAAAATACTTATTTAATAATATTTGAAAATTTTTCTATAATTTAAAATTTTTAGACTTCTTTTAACTAAACATATTATTATCATTTTTATGTATGAGTTAAATAGATATAAATATTTTAATGTCCTCATTAAAGCATATGTACGTAAAAAATATTGATAAAATTTAAAAATCTATTGAAAAATGAAAAAATCCAGTTCCGGCAACGCGCGCCGCTAGGAGCGCTAGTGTAGCATTTTGCCGTCAAATGCCAGGTTAAAATTTGGAACATGAAAATCGGTAGAAAAATATATTTTTGTTAGAATAATGGCAGCACAGCTGCATTTTGATTATTAGATTAATAACTAAATCTTCGATTGAATTGATTTGACTACGCAATACTTTTAAGTGAATTTTGTTGCTAAGAGTCGTTAAATGGTTAAAAAACAATCACGACCTTTTACAATTTCACATGATTTCATGGCTGGCGTGACAGAGCCGTAAAACTTAATCAAATCAAAATCAACAAACTCCAGCAAAACGAATACCTGCTATTTACTATTAGGTTTTGTTATGTATTTCTGTCTTGTAACGAATCCCATCAATCAACCACAAAGGGTTCTTGGGTCAGTCCAGGCAGAGGTGGCTGGAGAGGCGCGTTAGGCACCAGGGAACAACTTTGCTCTCTGGAAAGTCTAAAACTTTTTCTGACTTTTTATAGGTCATCACAGCTGTGACATCCCTTCCATTGGGTCACATCTCTAAGCCTGAGCTTCGGGGGTGAAATCCTAACCAATATCATCCCTCACCCTAATTAAGAAGAGACGAAGCGATGCGGGAGTGAAAGTATTCGAGATCTAGAACAACTGATCAATACACGTGGAAATATGTATGGTTTGTTACAGTGTTGATAAATAACTGACTTGATTCATAAATAACAGGATATATAAAAGCTCAGTTTGATGAATTTGAAGAACCAAAAAGCTAAGCTCCTTTCTATACAACGGTAATAATCTGTCTGTCGGACTTTGAGAGTTTCTCAAATATCGCTACTCTACCATCTTTCCGACAGTGCCATCTACGTGAAATAGTCGAAACTGAGATATTACATGTTTCTCGCATAATACCCATGTTGATCTTTGTGTGGGAACTTTATCAAAAATCAACTCGTAAACCGCGTTCATTGGCATTTTGAAACATCGTCATGACAGTTTGGTTTTGCAAAGAAAAACGTTACAGACAAAAATCACAGACAAAACGTGTAATATTGGTGATATCTATGCTTACGACATATGTGCTAAGCTCGTACTAAACCCATAACATTCATGAGTAGGTACTGTTATTAGGTACCGACCCAAAGGGGTATAATATATACAGTGTTCGGAAACTAGTGGTACAAGCAGGAAGATGGGGAATCTACAGCACACACATACCCCCTAAAAAGTTATTTTTTCTTTTGAGCGTTAAGTTGTTTTCGGAAACTTAGAACAGTATTTCGTTTTAGTTTTGTTTTTTCTCTTCGGTACCTATAGACACTTCTAGTAATTATCTGCGCAGTGTATTATGTATAAATATTATTTGTTATCTTGCGATTTCGCAATGAACGGGTACCTCTACAATGCAGCAGTTTTTATGCGTGTTTTTAATGACAATATTGTTGCAACTTTGTTTTGTTTATCAAAACAGGCAATTCATGCAGTCGTGCTGTGGTAATGTTTTACAATACTACCCAAACAATTTTTAGTGAAACTATTGAAAGAAATGTGAAAACATTCTGATTGTTAACAAAACGTTTTCCTGTGTTAATAAATTAAGAAAAAGCAAGGAAATTTTTAGTTTAAAGCTTTAGTAAATATCTAGTACGGATGAGAAGTATTTTATTTATTTTTGTTTTAAATTATAAAGCCATGGAAAAAAAAATTATAATTTTAGAGGCAACTTAGAAAAATATTTGCGGGATTATTGTATTAAAAAAAAAGTCATAATATGCCAATATAAATATGATTACGTAAATAAAAATATACAAACAAAAGTTTTTTTTTTAAAAGTACTTTTTGGGTCGATATTTTAAATTATGTACGGAAAATTTGTGTTGAAACGTAAATTGGTCGTTTTTAATTTAATTTAAATTCCACCGTAATGCTTATTTTTATTTTTTATATATATTTTTTTTATATTTCATTATATTTTCAAAGTAGACGGGGTAAAACTTTTTTTTAAATCACTGTTATCCCCAAATGATTGTTACAAATGCCTCTAAAATTGCGAAAAATCAATTCCTTTAATGGCTTATATTTCATAATTTAAAACAAAAATAAATAAAAAGTACTTCTCATCCGTACTAGATATTTACCAAACCTTTAATTAAAAAATATATCATTCAGTTTGGAAGCGCATTTTGGCCTCATATCCAAAATTAAGTTTTGTATTAAACAGGCCGCACAGCCGTTCCTCAGCCATGATTCACGTAAATTATACCTTAGCGAGCATACAGAGAAACTAAAATACCGGGTCCATATATAAGACAATGCAAAATATCATAGAAGTAATGATTATGAATTGTGCATTTTTAGAAGTCAATATAATATGAAAAATAATAATGAAGTTGACTTACCGTCAGATATCATTCTTTGGAGAACATTGGCCATGTCCTTGGCTTCCTTCATGTAGAAATCGTTGCCTTCATATCCTGGAATTCCTAAATCTGCGATAATGTTTAGTTAAGGGAAAACAATACAAAAAGTCCTCTTGAAAATATCCTTTTTTCATGTGAATACCGCACAAGAGTCCCAACTGCTCCCAACCGTCTGGAGCCAGTTAGACTATGGCATCCCCAATTGAGGAATGTGAGGCTGAAGGTATTGGGGAGAGGAAGGAGAAGGCGGAGAGGAAGGTGGGGAAATAGGTGACTACTCAGATGTGGTCACTAAACACGGCTAAAAGCCATTTCAAGCAACGTTTCAATTCTGAATGGTGGTCTTTCACCAGGGCGATACTGAGAGTATCTTCCACTCTGGAACGTGCGCAAATGTACTATATGAATTAATTGTGAAACCGGACAAATTAATAAAATAATATTTGCTTGCGCACGCCGGGATTTGCCTTACCCCTCGACCACGGAGGCCGTCCTAAATTATTTCAATAGATATCAGTTATAGTAGAGTCGTTGAGATACGGGTCCATATAGACAGACACATAAGCACTGCCTACCCTACCTTTCTCGCATAAAAATATAAATATTATTAAACTTTATTAAATTTTTGCAAGAAATCAATCTAAGTATCAAAAACACGCGCGAAGTATTAAGGCTATGTTATCTCTCGACAGCTGTTTTTGGTGAAGTATTCATATATTTTCCATATCGTTTATCACAAAATAAAACTATATTTTAAACAAATAGTATGTTCTTCTTAACGCTGAGTTATCAAAATGTGTTAGAATGCTTAAAACAATTGCCTTAAAAAATATTTCCAAAACCTCTAACAATAGTTAAGTTCGCAGATATTCTTTAATTCTATATACAGGAGAATTATAAAAATATTCATCGTTACAATATAACCTATGTCTAAACGCCATGTTAGACCGATTATTAAAAGGCAACTAAAACATTCCGAAAATAAAGAAAAACTGTTTTTTTTTAACATTACATCAATTGCCTTGGTCTCTCAGTGCCAAGCGAGTATGCACCTTAATATGTTAGAACACCATACACCGAAAGCACCAAATTTATAATGTACATGAGCTCCTTGCAGGCTTGCAGAGAGGCAACGCCGCGCGCGCCGCACCGAACACACTACTAAAGGTGTCAAAGGCAGGAATTAAGTGTGCAAAATGACGCACACATCATATTCAAATGTTGTGTTATTAAACGCAAAAATTGTACATGTTGCGCGATACTTATTCAAGGGACGGTTCGTTGGGCCGTGCCTTTCAGTACAAACAACCAATGTGGTAACTCTATAATAGTACAATTTTATTAACAAAATAATAATCATATTGTTATGTTGGCTTCCTTTTACCCAATTGGGAGGTCGAAAATATAAGAAATTTTATATATCTATCCAGTAATTATTTATTTCGATTTATTTGTATTTTTTTTCAACCGCAAAATTATTGCATGAAGAAAGCCAACGTAATGTGATAATTATTTCGTTAGTAAAGTTGTACTAATTAATAGAAACACCAACAGATGGCACTAATTGCTACATTTGTAATTTGTACCGAAAGGCACGGCCTTTTTCGACACTAACACAAACGAATTGAATGCGCATTGGGCACACATGTACACTGTTTGTGCAGAATACAGTAAAAATTTGAAAATGACATTACTTCCTGCTTTTAACACGTTATAGTAGGGCGCTAGGTGTGGCGCACGCAACGCTGCGATTTTTAGCTGGAAGGTCGCGTGTATTTTTGAAAGTTTAGATTGAATTCTCACAATAATAATAATAATAAATATTTATTCCGGTATGTATATACATAAATTAATTCCGGTATAATATATATATAAATTAACGTTATTAGTATTACTTGACCGGTTTCGCTGAAAATAGCACAGTTTGTTCTTATTAGTGCCGGGAAGGTTTAGAGAGTAGTTTTAATGAATCCCAATATGTAAAACTGTTACTATAACGTTTTAAAATTAGTATGAAAAACATTGAACCCGCCATGTTGTATTGAGCTTACCCGTAGATATACCACCACTCTGGTAAGCCACAGATTACACATTAAAAAAAAAAGAAGGTTTGTTTGGGTAGAATATTTTTAAAATGTGAAAACCCAAGTAAGTACCTACTTATGAACTTTATTATTTAGATATGTTTTGAAAAAATAAATGTTTGAAATAAATTTTTCAAATGTATGTTTTTTTCATTGTTTAGAGATAGTATTAGTCGTCACAAGGTATTACTTTCGCTGTCAAATCAATTATGGCGCCCAAACGGCAAGCCATAAATCACAAACTCATAACTTTATAAAAAAAATATATAAAAAAACCTGAGCAAGGCCGGGTACACATCAGCTAGTAATTTTATAAGTTTGAATATAAATCACATTTTTATGTGGGTAGGCAGTGCTTCTGTGATTAAATGGAATGTACGTATCTGCTATTGGGGATGCCATAGTCCTTCCGGTTCAGGGTCAGCTGCTCGGTTTATGGTTGGGAATTGAGACTGATTTAAATTATATGGGATTTTAATAATTAATTCGGAACAAATACTTTAGGTAAGCATTATTTACCTAAATTATTTTATCAGAATTTTGGAATCAATGAACTGTGTCATAAAAGCTAGCACGACACGAAGCAGTGGTTTTAAAGACTTATTAAATTAATGGCACTTAATTCCTTACGCAATTACAATAATTACATTCGGAATTTCAAGTCGGAGACACTGATTTCGTAAACAACAATTTACGTCGATAATTACCTGTCGCAACAGGACGGCGACAGCGTTATAACCTGAAGTCATTCAAATACGTAATGACAATATTTATTGCTTTGATTTACTGAGTTCAGTCAACTGGCAACAAAATAACACACACACTTAGATCGTATTTGTTCCATGATAAATCAACACGCGTATAAATCGACACACTTTTAAAAGTGATATGAAGTCATCAATAGTATGAAAAAAACTAGCCTAAATCCCATCCTACACTAATCTATACTCGATTCAGCCTAAGAACAACCCGCTATGGTTCGAAATTACGTTCGTACTGCGCATACCCCATCCTCCTACCTCCTTCGCATAACCACGCTCACGGCTTACGGCTACGCTCCGCCAATTCATTAGTTGTAGACTGTCTAGACGGAGAAAGTGGTGGGATAAGGGGGCGGAGACATGCGCGCCAACAGGTCGTTCTAACATTGGCTATAGAATAGTTATTCGTTTTATTTTATGTTCAAATTTTTTATTTTACATATAAAAGAAAAAAAATAATAATGAACTATTAATTGATAAACTAAAGTTCTTAAAAACTTAAGACAAGATTTTTGTGCATAGCGCAAAAGGGTAACAATTATTTTTATAAACAATAATTATTAGCCTGAAACACTCATCCAAATTGAAAAAAACCTTTCCGAGCAAAGATAAATGTCGCCGACAGGACTCGAACCTGCACCCTTCTGATGTCGGTCAGATGCTCTACCGTTGAGCTACGTCGGCTTATCGCAAACCCGCCAAGTTAATCAATATATACTAGTGTTTCATTCAATAATTACTGTTTTTATTATATTTTCACCTGTAAACAACCAACTTTATTAGTATGAGAAAGGCTTGTAACGGCTAAATCCTCAAATAGATGGCGTCGAGACTAAAATTATGTCTACATTTTATTGGTGAAAATTGCTTTGACTTGTCAAATATTTATTAATTGATAAACTAAAGTTCTTAAAAACCTAAGACAAGATTTTTGTGCATAGCGCAAAGGGTAACAATTATTTTTATAAACAATAATAAAAACAGTAATTATTGAATGAAACACTAGTATATATTGATTAACATGGCGGGTTTGCGATAAGCCGACGTAGCTCAACGGTAGAGCATCTGACCGGCAATCAGAAGGGTGCAGGTTCGAGTCCTGTCGGCGACATTTATCTTTGCTCGGAAAGGTTTTTTTCAATTTGGATGAGTGTTTCAGGCTAATAATTATTGTTTATAAAAATAATGAACTAGGTTAGGTTATCTTGAATAGTTTTTGCGCTATTATGTCGTGTTGAGCTTCCTCCTCCTTTAGCCAACGTTTCGGACAGCGGTACAGTGTTCATCATCAAGTCGGATGTGTAGATTGTGGTGTAGTGTGTATTTATGTATCGACCCTTGGAATAACAAGGTTCTATCTTACACAGCAATGGCATGCGATAATGTGCTCTAGAGAGAGTAACTAAAGCTCATTATCGCATACATTGCCGCATCAGATAGATCCTTGTTATTCCAAAGGGTCGGTATGTAGAAGTGATACCGTGTTGGGCGCGTTAATACTCTTATGGCCGGTATTTTAATATAATTAATATTACCGTGTTGAGTTTTGGTGTACCCGTCCAGTTCCGGATACACGGCGGAGTATCCCAAAAACTATTAAAAAAATATCTTTGGCCGTGAAAAATCTGACAACGTACCCGGGTTATGTTAGATTAGATTTTAAGGGTAGTATTTTTTTTCATCACAATATTGATTTTATATCACTTTTAAGAAGGGTGCCGATAGTTTACAGTGGGTCCCAAGGTGCGAGCGGTTGGGATTTCGGCACTTGCTAAAATCTAAGTACCGCTCAATTTAAAAATTGAGACAGTGAGCATTTGGAAAATCTCCGAAAAAGTTTGGGACCCACTGGTCGAGAGAGCCGAAGCGTCGGATTCCTACTGGGGTCTTGCGGGTTCAATCCTCTGCTAACTAAGTTCCCCATCTCTGCACAAACAGCATTACCCGTTTATAATGTTAGAAGTTGGAGAATACCAAATCCTATTATAGGAATTTTTCCTGTTTTAATTTCTTTCATCCAATAATCGTTATGCTAAAACTAGCAATGATTTCTTGACTTTTGTGTTTCCTCCCTCCTTCATCCCACAATCTCTTCAAGATCCAGATTCACCTCTTTCCATCCTTACAAAAATATTCCCTACTCAAATATGATACTTGCACAAAAAACAAAATATTCCTAGAAGTGGAAATTATCGAGTTGCTCTATTTTAATATTAAGACATTCCACTTAAATAAGGATTTTCTATCCTGGTTCTATATCAAGACATACATACATCCAATGTTAATGATTTTTTATAACTAAATCGAAGGAATTTAGCGCCCCCTCCCAACATATGTAATTCCTTAAAATATAAGGTTGGCACTAACTAAAATTAGCAACTGAAAAAAATACATTCATTAGCCCATAAACTGTTAATAAAAAAATCAACTCAGCGCACTCTCGTGTTGAAATGAGTAACTAATCAATCATAATTATTGTCGGCAATACAGTGATCGTTTTCTTCGGAAGAAAGTAGTTACTGTAAATCTCAATAGATGGCGATGTTGTCATAGGAATTCCAAACCAAATTAAAAATAATGTTTTCGGGATGTGGCCGTTTATTTGGAATAATGAAAGTTGAAATGAATGGAAATGGAGTCGGTATGCTAATTTCTTGTGCGTAAATAATTATTTGTACGTTAGCAACGAATCGATTTCTTGATAGTCACACATATTATTAGAGTTGGCTTCCGCATGCCACTTTGTATTGAGTCTATGGCGAAATCGTAACTATAAAGTAGAAAACTGTTTGAGGTAGCCATCTTCTCGAACGGTGTAATGAGAATTTTCTAGGCTATACGCAATTATTTTTCCTACGTTTATATTTTGAATTTTGAGTTAGGTCCAGTTGCTTCAAATAATAATAATGTTTCAAAATAAAGTCAGACAGGAAAATGTGGAAAAACATGGATGACACTGCGATCGCTTAAATGGTATGATTTGGCTACACCAAGATGACTCAAGGGAACAGAATGTAACTAAAAAAGCACTATAGTCCAAGTCCATATTTTTCAAATTATGTACCAAAGGAAATGATTCATAATGAAAGGAGATGATTGATAATGAAAGGAGATGAATTGTAATTAAATGAGATGATTGCCAACGAAAGGAGATGATTGTCAATGAAAGGAGATGATTGTTAATGAAAGGAGATGATTGCTAATGAAAGGAAATGATTGTTAATGAAAGGAGATGATTGCTAATGAAAGGAGATGATTGTTAATGAAAGGAGATGAATTGTAATTAAATGAGATGATTGCCAACGAAAGGAGATAATTGTCAATGAAAAGAGATAATTGCTAATGAAAGGAGATGATTGCTAATGAAAGGAGATGATTGCTAATTAAATGAGATGATTGTCAATTAACGATGATAATTGTTAATGAAAGGAGATGATTGCTAATGAAAGGAGATGAATGATAATTAAATGAGATGATTGTCAATGAAAGGAGATGATTGGTAATGAAAGGAGATGATTGTTAATGAAAAGAGATGATTGCTAATGAAAGGAGATGATTGCTGATGAAAGGAGATGAATGCTAATTGAATAAGATGATTGTCAATGAAAGGAGATGATTGTTAATGAAAGGAGATGATTGTTAATGAAAGGAGATGATTGTTAATGAAAGGAGATGATTGCTAATGAAAGGAGATGATTGCTAATGAAAGGAGATGAATGCTAATTAAATGAGATGATTCACAATGGAAGGAGATGATTGCTAATGAAAGGAGATGAATGCTAATTAAATGAGATGATTCACAATGGAAGGAGATGATTGGCATCATATTCTAAGGCAGAGGTGCCCAAACTCATAATCATGGAAATCGACTTTCAAAATAATATACTCCTACAGCTTGACACACTTAACTATGTAGGCGGCTAACTAACTAACGAAAGCAAGATCTATACATATATTAAATAAGTGCTTCCTAAAAATTTTCACACACAAAACACATTATTTTTCATCAACGCCCAATTTGTCTAAAATTCTGTATAGCCAGTCATTTAATAAAATATATTTCCAGTTTATAACATTTCAGCTTTTTCATGTCAAGCTTTACCCCATTATGCACCACAAACGCTATCTAGACGTGGAATTGACACCACGACACTAGTACAGTAGACCAACAACAATTGGATGCATCACCATTCAACATGACGACAATAGCAACAATTCACATTATTCATTCGACCCATTGTCCTCCATTGTGCACATTGTATAGCTAACTGATCGAACAAAGCCACGAAGGAAGTTCTGACCTGTTGACTTTTGACCCAAGATTTATTTTAAAGCCGTATTATTCTCGTTGAATAAAAACAACGTTGAACGGTTTAAAAATGGAATAGATTGGACTGACGTAGAGTTAGCACGAACAGTTGGACTGATAGAACATCTTTGATTTCATTTTGTGATATTACCTATTGTAATATTTTAAGTACTATATTTAGGTCGGGTCGTTTCTACTTCAAAGGCGGGTCCCGAAATATTACGCAAAACATATGTTTTCATACACATTCCGTCTGTTATATTGCTGATACATAAGCAAACTTCTTGTAGTAATATATTATTATTTCTATCAGTACATATAAAGTAAAAAAATCCGTCTGATTTATCCTGTAACTGACTGAAGGATCCCCCCTGCCCCTCCGAGGGAAATGTTTTCCATCGGTGACGGAAAGCAAAAACATTGTGTATCTTAACAACGTATGTGTACGGTAACCCCCAATGTTTTGTGTTTTTGAGTAAATGTTTAAAAAAAACACGCACATCAGCGCCATTTTGAATTTCGATTGAATTCAGAACTACTTGTTTGTTAGTAAAAAAGGCTATCTACGGGGGCAAGCTTTGAAGATTACATTCATACTGTGATTTGCGAATATAGTCTTTACGAACATGTGTATTAAGGATTAAATAAAATGTGTCGTGCAATTTATTTGGGTGTTCTAAATACTATTCAGATGATGCTTTTGATAAATAACATGATTTTCATATAGATTTTTTTATGTCTACTAAATCCATACCTGCAGAGAAAAGTATGTCGATTTTTAAACGTATCATCTGCGCGTATGATACGTTTAGACATCATTTTACAAATAATACTATAAATTCTACACCGCCATTTTCGCGATGTTGCCAAATGAAAAACCAACGAATTTCCTCACATTTTGATAAGTTTTATTTATCATTAATATTATGATAAGAAAGATTATTATCATCGGATTATTGTTTTCGTTATGGAGTAATAATTAATTAATTACTTATCTATTTTTCAATCCATGTGAAAATGATCTAAACATATGTTTTGACATAGGTACAAATAGAGAACTTGTCAATGTTAAATTTAAATATGTAATTTAATATTTTTCAAATTATTAGGAATAACTTATTGAAGTAACTATGCAACAGTCCCAAGTGGGACTTGAACCCAGATCCTCTAATCTTGCCGGAAATAAAGTCTCCTTCGGTCATTTTTATCGATCTCATATTTTCAAGTTGAATTGCATACTAACATTATGCTCAATAAATTCCCATATTTTTTGGCTGCCATCTTTTGGTATAATTACAAAGTTCTTTGAAGACAACTTACTCAATTTCATATTCCGTAGGTACTCCCGCCAACAAAAAATTCATTAAGCATTAAGTTATTAGCGTTTTTTTCCTTCTACAATATTTAAATTAGTGCCACCTGTAAGTGCGTGTCATTTAAATCACTTTCTTTTGACTGTAATCGCATATATGTTATGTAAGTTACATAATTTATTTCATGCGTGCATTCATAAAATGTCGAATCATCCACAAGCAGTGAAGTAACCAATTTACAAACTCCTAGCCCTCAAACAGGTTAATTAAGGCGATCCACCGGCTAAAATTCCAACGAAATCACGCGCTCCCTATGCAGGTGGCGACAAGATTGAAAATCCCGCTGTACATCGGCCTCATGTTTCGATTTACGCAATAAAACCATCACCAAAATGCGTGTTTTATTCTATTCTGTAAAGCTCAGACATAATTATTAAAATGTTTTAAGGTCATATTCTAAAAAACTTAGTTTACCACCATGAACAATACAACAATATTAGAAAAGGGGTTCGTAAGTAAGAGAATTTGCGCTTGAAACATTCTTTAATATCTGATACTTTACTTTTTTATAAGCTTATAAAAAGACACACCAAAAAATTAAACAAAGGGCTAAGGTGTGTTCTATTTGCAGTATTTAATTAAATCATCTACGATGTGTCTAGGCAATCAAATTCTCAAACCGAAAACACACGATTTTGCATTAATTCCCATTGCATCGCCTTAACTAGATAATCTGCTTAAGAAATAAATTCGATAAGTAGTTGAAAAGATTTGATCAATATCACCAGAAGTGAAACGAAACTTATCTTCGACACACAGACACGCCCACTAAACACATCTATCGTTTCATCTCTACGGCGGTTGCACCGAATGATAAAATCATTTATCATAAATTACGATCTATAAATAATCCACTTGGCAGAGTCGCCATTTAAAAACAAATAGACTTATTTTACAAGGTCGAATGTTCGCAATCTGATTTCGACCAATGTCTGTCGAATTGCGCACCGATCTGAAACCGAATTCAGAAGTTCGTGAAAAGGAATCAATGGATTTCGTAATCGCCGCACGATTTCACATTATCATTTCTCTGCCGCGGTTTATGTTAGATGTTTGATGGTCATTGCCGTCGATAGAACGAGTCTTAGGTTTAGGTCTTTTCAAAAATTCTTCAATTAGTCTTCAAATATCCAATCGGCGCCATTTTGATTTTTTGACATGTCGTAGCGTACTATCAGTGTACTATTTCAATTAATCTATACTTAGAATCTGCTTACATTATGAAGACCGAAAAATATGCTCTGGACAAATTGAATCCTTTTCTAGAAATTCCCTTGATAACAAATAATATAAAATTATTCATTACTTAAAAAAAAAGATTATTTGAAAAGTTTAGCGTGATTATTTTTTTTTTCTTTCTTATAAATAAAAACAACTTTTTGCGCTTACAATAAAAATTTCTAGATTCCGCTTGCCAAGCGAATTTTATGCATATTGCCTACATTCGTGGTGACATAAGACACAAGGTTTACAGTAATATTTTTGGCTTGTATATTCCTCTTAAGAGGAACGGCTGCACGACCCGTTTCAAACAAAACTTAATTTTCGATTTGAGGCCAAAATACTCGCCTAAACCTAATGATCTTTTTTTTCCATCAAAAAGGATAGTAAATATCTAGTACGGATGAGAAGTAATTTATTTCTTTTTGTATTACATTATGAACAATTATTTGGGGGCTAACGGTGATTTAAAAATAGGTTTAACTAGTCTACTTTGAAAATATGATGAAATATAAAATTAAAATTTAAAAAAATATGTATTAAAATAAGCACTATGGTGGACTTTAAATTAAATTAAAAATTAACGTACATAATTTAAAATATTGACCTACGTTTGTATGCTTTTTTCTATTTTTATTAGCATTATCATATTTACATATCAATTGATAAATTTTTTTAAGTACGATATCCGCAAATAATTTTATGAATTGTCTCTAAAATTATGAAAATATATTTTTTCTATGGCATATACTTCATAATTTAAAACAAAAATAAATAAAATACTTCACATCCGTACTAGATATGTACTAAACCTTTAATTAAAAAGATATGTCATTCAGTTTGGATGGGTATTTTGGCTTCAAATCCAAATTAAATTAAGTAGGAAACAGGCAGCTCAGCCGTTCCTCTTAAGCACTGATTTTTAACCCGTTTTTTCTTTTGATAAAAATGTGACAAACATGACAACATGACCGTTATGCTTGACAGTTGGTCACAATTGGATCAAAAGTCGAAACGAGCCGAGAATCGGTGTTTATAAAAAGCTCAAATTGGCGTTGATCAATGAGTTCATTAACCCTGGTTAACACGTTTAAATCGAGAATTAGAAATCTGAGAAATACGTATGACTTCGACGGCTGGAAGCAAAGGTCATCATCTGAATGCAGTAAACAAATTACAAAACATTTACAAAAATGACTAAAAACTAAATACTTAGTTGCTATTTTACTTAAATTGGAGGCACGCCTATCTCGCCCCTGTTATTTTGGATTCTTCGTTTGTATTGTATTCTTTGATTTATGCCTGGAAAACATTTTTGAGCATCGCTTAATGCGATTTTAAAAAAGAGAACAATTCAAATTTTGTCAGTATACAACTTTCGGATCGAAGAATTCTTTCTGACTTGATATTTATGTTCAAAATAGTAAATGGTAGTATAGACAGCTCTGATTTAATTAACCTCATTCAATTTCATATACCTACGAGAGCCACTCCTTCCAAAATCCCGTTCAAATGTAACAACACCAGGACTTAGTGTTACAAACACTCGCTTGTACCTGGATTACTCGAAGTTAGTAATGGATACGCAGATGTGTCGGATCTATTTACCTGCATGTAAGGTAAGTACAAGAAGGATATACTGTCGTATCTCTTCAATCAATATTAATTTTACCTAAGTCTACTTAAAAGTTTTATTTGTACGCATATCTCTTACTTTCATATCCTTCGTGAACTGTTATTCTACATATACTCTCTGATGTCATTGTACGATCTAATGCCACATTTAATAGTTACCCTTTAAAATTATTTGCACTATATTCTTATGCTTGTATTTAACTGTGACGTGTAATTATTGTTTATGGTATATTTATACAGTTGATATTAAATAAATAAATACACAAAAATCCCAAAGAGGTTTCCGAAACAGGAAGCTGGCACCTTACCTATAACGGGACGTGATTCACTTATATTATAATAGTAAGTAAATGTAAAGGATACAGTCGATGATGCCTTTGAGCGCCAGGTCCTCCGTGGGTACGGGGTCCTGGTAGGCGGTGCGGAAGGACTTGTGCAGATCGTGGAAGCGCGCGTAGTAGGCGGGCAGCGGCAACGCTCGAGCACACGCTTGCGGGTGGAGGCACTGTCTGTAAATTAAACAAAAACTTTCATAAATTATCACTCAGGATTAAAATGAACCATGATCTAAAAAATCCAATTGAACACGAGACCATTGTAAGATTCTCTAAGTCCATAAGAATGAAATGGACTGGTGATGTTGAAAGAGTGCCGGATGACAGGGCTTAAAAACGATTGAGAAGGGATTAGAGCAGGAGCAGGATAAGGTGTCCAACAGTACTATCAGTCTCCAACCTTAAGTGAAACCATGCTGGGGGTATGGCACGACCGGGAACACCGTTGGAATCACAGTATCATCGGATGACGCCGTTGGTTAGGAGAGAGAAGCAACGAATTAAAGTCTAGTGTACTTTTTCTCAACAATTTATTGTACAATTGAAATCCATAATCAGATGTCCCAACAGATCCTGCCAAGACTATGGTAAATGCTTTAGTAGTCTCCAGATTGGACTACTGCAATAGTTTGTATCCTGGTCTGCCTAATGTACATTTGAAAAGACTGCAAGGAGTGTTCAACACAGCAACTCGTCTAGTTTGCGGTGCCACAAAATACTGTCACATAATACGTCTTCTACGTGATTTCCTACACTGGCACAGAGTCACAGATAGAGTTCAGTTTAATATTTGTCTTATGGTATATAAGGCACTGAACGGGCTGGCACCATCATACTTGACTGATCTCTACGTGAGGGACAATCTTGCTCAGAGGCCAACTCACGCTCATTTAGGTCAAATATGATGCGTCGATCAGACTGATTGAACCCTCTCGCACGAATGCTGCTACAATTGATAAAAAAGCTTTCAATGTACTGGTACACATTCTTGGAATGACCTTCCATTTGGTTTGACGTCAGAAAGCAATTTCGAAATCTTTAAAGAAGTCTAAAAACATGTATACTTAAAGAGGGCTACAAACTTTACCAAAAAAATGTGAAGCGCCTTTGAGGTGAAGATAGTCACTAAACGGCGCTATAGAAAAATTTACCATATTATTATATAAAGGTCGATCACAGAAGAGATGGATTGACGATTAGAAGAGAACTGTAGATCTACAGTCCCTCGTATCTAGGATGATCGAAGTATGTATGATGAATGAGCTAATGATGAATGTAAATAAGTCCAAAGTCATGGTGTTTGAAAGAGAGAGTACGAAAACAGTATGCAATATAATTGTGAATGATGAATACTTGGAGCAGGTTGAGGTTTTGATGTAGTATTGTGATATTTGGGAAGGTGAATAGTTTAGCAGTCCACAATGGAGTGCTGATACCAACCTTGATGTATGGCAGTGAGGCATGGAACTGGCAGAGGAAGGATGAAAGTAGACTGAATGCTGTAGAAATGAGATCTCTGAGACGAATGTGTGGTAAAACCATGTATGATCGAGTGAAAATGTTGAGATTCGTAAAGAATGCAAGGCTGATGTAAGCGTAGTGAGCAAGATTAAGAAAGGGACGCTTAGATGGTTTGGGCATGTAGAGCGAATGAACGAAGAAAGGAGTGTAAGGAGAATATATGACGCGAATGTGAATGGAAGAAGAGCCGGGGACGCCCGAGGAAGACATGGCACGATCAAGTGAATCAAATACTCGAGTCGGGCCATGTCAGAAGTCGGAATAACAGAAGAGAATGTATGAGGCGTTGTATGAATGTGAATGAAGCAAGAAGTGTATGCCAAGATCGAGTTGTTTGGCGGTCCGTCCTCTCTGCCTACCCCTACGGGGAAACGGCGTGATGGTTAGTTAGTTAGTTAGCTGTAGATGGATGAGATCCGAGGATCGGAAAATTTAGAAAATTTAGTGGGAGTCCTGCATCAAAAGTTGGGCGCCAGAAGGCTCACGAAGGGCAAGAAAGTAGGACGCCAGAAAGTTTGTGACACAAGATATAAGAAGAAGTATCGGCCCCAATCGTGCCATCTTCAAGGCAGTATAACAGTTTAATAAGAAAAGGTTTACTTATTGACATTCGTATTTAACGTAATTGTATAGCTTACCTAAACGGGAGTTGGCCATTGGTGACTAGATGAAACTGTGGTGAATCGGGGTCGATCTGAAGTGTTCGTACGTATCTATCGAACTGGAAATAAAACAAACAAATAAACCATTAGATTCACAACAAACAAATAAACATAGTTCAACCTACCGTAAAATACATTACACAAAATAAAATTATCAAAATCTCAGCCAAGGTACGTAGATCTAATGCTACAGTTTTGAAAGTCCATCTTAATACAATTTAACACAACATATTATTGTTTTTTTCATTTTTAAAAATATTTTTTTACTAATTACTTACCTACTTTCATCACTTATTGTTAATTTTTGTATATGTTTGTAATTTCGCTATTCTTACATCATTATTTTTCTATCTTTATTATTTGTCAATATTTCTTAGTATACTATGCATCCTGATAAAAGGAGCTTCGCTTCCGAAACATTTTGATACTTATATATTAAAAAAGTGGTGTAAACTAAGTATTTTAAATTAATATTAATAAAAAACATTTTATTACGTTAAAATAGTCCAATAATTTTAAACATCCCCCCTTGCATCAAATGCGGTAGTTATGCATTTTTCAAATGCTACATATGAAGAAGGCCTAACGATAATACCAATTTTCAACCTCGTCATACCTCGGGATCTTTGTAAAAGAACAGTGAAATTTTCGACCTTTTGTCAGTTTTTGACAATTTTTTGACAACTGCTTTTTCGGGAAAGCCCTCTCTCTAATTTTTAAGGTTATCTAACAGAAAACGTCGTAGAAGAATGCCCCCTTCATCAGTTTCCCTATGGCACATCTGTGCTGAACCAAGTGACTCCCGATGCCGTCGACTAGCTGAATAACTTCAGCATCCCACTATGACTCCACCAACTCTCCTCCACCACACTAAGTAGAGGAAGAAAGTAAACTGAATTCGCTACAATTTGATACCAAAATGGTCTCTGTTATGGATTTAATAGTGTCCGAGATAAAGCTGTTCATAATGTCGCAAATTTTTCATATGTTTTCTCATTTTTGGCTAGTTTTTGTCAATTTTAACCTTGAAGGACAAATTTTTCGGCAAATAACGTCCAATATTGTTAGTATTCTAAGTGTTCCACAATTTTAAATCAAAACGGTCTCTCTAAACCTAATAGTGTCTAAAAAAATTGGTAAATTTTTCAAATTCAAACTCAGTTTACGGTTTGTATTCTGTACTCTGGACTTCAAGATACTGTTTTTGCATGTTGGCTCAAGGTGCACTCAGCGAGCGGAGGCAGAGGCAGACCGTTAGAGCATGTTAACTGTGAAATGTTGGACAGGGGTCAATGAGATCTCATCTTTTCTTTGACGCCTTAAAGTATCCATAAAATACATAGAGCCATGTCAGTATAACTTATGACGATCACTTGTTAGGAATTGCTTTTTTCAATCAACGCTCTACAAATTATGGGTACCATTCTCCACTGTTTAGAATGTCGAGACTTGTTAACTCAAATGCCTTGAAATCTTTGAAACCAGTCTATATGATTTTTGTCAGGCTTTACGTAATTAGAACTGGAAGATTATCATTTATCATCATTATCATTATATATGACAACTTGCCGGAGGAATTGAGACAAATGTGCGCTTCGGACAAATCTCGAAATCTTATTTTTTTAAATACTATTTAGAAAACCTTTTTTTATATACCATTAATTGTTTTTGTGTTCAATTCCTAGAACTCAATTTAATTAGTATTTTTTTAAAACTAATTTAAATCTAATTTAATAATGTTATTGTTAAGTTCTGTAAGTATTTTAGTTTTTATTATTATGGCAACTCTTTCGGCGATCAAGGCGATTTTCAACTGCGGTTAATAAACATTGCGACGATTTATTTATATTTAATCGTTGAAGAAAATAATATTATCATAACCTAAATGAAATATGAAAACGGAAAAAAACAACAGAAAATAAAAAGATTTCAGTCGCTTCTGGGACTCGAACCCAGGACCTCTGCCTATCCGGGGCAACCGCTTAACCAACTTAGCTAATGAGACCAGTTCAATTTATGTCATCTTCATCGATATCATATCTCAAATTCAAGATTTGTCAATAGTATTCTCCATTTATAATCCCATATTATTGGCAGCTATATTTATATTATATTCGAGTCCC
Organism: Halesus radiatus; assembly: GCA_022606495.2. Classification (NCBI taxonomy): domain Eukaryota; kingdom Metazoa; phylum Arthropoda; class Insecta; order Trichoptera; family Limnephilidae; genus Halesus; species Halesus radiatus. The sequence goes on along the minus strand of JAHDVE020007945.1, from coordinate 83,212 downwards.
AGATGCGACAGAAATCTTTTTATTTTCTATTGTTTTTTTTCCCGTTTCATGTTTCATTTAGGTTATATTAATATTATTTTATTCAATGATTTAATATTACAATGAGGTATTTATATCTCAATAAAAATAATTAATAATTGAACTTATTTATATGATTTTATTTACTCTCACCCAATTCTAATTTGGACGGGTGATTAAAATAATTATCCATTATCGGTAAAACCGATTTAGTTAGAAAATAATTGAAATTCTCTATTCTGTGAGGTTTTCACATTTATAATTTGTTTTCCCCGTATTTAAATGACAATGTTTTCTTAATTGATTTATATAAATGTGTTATATTGTTTTGAAAGTGTGAACATACTGATACCATTTATTAAAGGAACCAACACTGTTCTGATAGCCGTCCTTTAAAACATTGCTATGTATTTCCATTGACGGCCTCCATGGTCGAGGGGTTAAGGCTCTCGACTACGAATTCGGAGGTCGCGGGTTCAAATCCCGACGTGCGCAAGTAAATTTTATTTAATTAATTTGTCCTGTTTCACAATTAATTAATTTAAAAATAAGATATAGTATATTTGCGCACGTTCAAGAGTGGAAGATACTCTCAGTATCGCCCTGGTGAAAGATTCAGAATTGAAACTTTGCTTGAAATGTATTTTAGCCGTGTTTAGTGACCAGATCTGAATAGCCAGGTATTTCCCCACCATCCTCTTCTCCTTCTCCTTCCCCTCCCCAATACTTTCAGCCTCACAACATTCCCCGATTAGGCATGCCATAGTCTCACTGGCTCCAGACGGTGGGGAGCAGTTGAGACTCTTGCCCGGTATTCATGTGAAAAAAAAAGTGTTGTTTCGAGCTTGTGTATTTATTTATGTTATTTTCTTGTTTTTTTATATATATAAACATTTTTATATAAATATTTAATTCTGTAAAACCTTATATTATGTAGCAATAATTAACCGTCCCATAATGAGTTGAATTGATAATTCATGGGAGTGCAACACCGTTGTATGTCTTATTTAAAAAATTGGACTCTACCAAAACCTTGTTCAGCCTCTGGACTTGAATGTTCTTACAGATGTAATTTTTTCTCCTATTTTTGTCATTGCTTCATTTTTGTATTATGTATGTGCTGTTCTTTTTCTGTAACTCTTGTTTATTTCATTTCGTGTTTGGTCATCTGTGTAATTGAACAATGGTCGGTAAATAAAAATAATTAAATAATATTGGCTGATTTGGAGTTCAGTTTTATTTATCCAACATTGTATTGTAATGAGAAAAATTTTCATACTAAATTGCAGGAATGACTGCAGGGGGCTGGTCTTCCAAAGGATTTGTTATAAGTCTAATTATATTTAGTTTGGAGCCATTCACACCGGACGAGACTATTTTATGGAAGGATTTCTCAAGACTTATATAACAGGGACTTCCGAATCACGATGTGATGGGAAGCTCACGCCCATTTGAGGCTAGGGGCCCAAGGGGTAATCGGATGACTTTAAAAAAGATGTATTAGCTATCTTTTTAAGGGGCAATTGAAAATGTGTGCCCAGATGCGGCTTGCTGTGAGAAGGGTTAGGAATAAAATGGTTTAGTAAGTTGTTTTTGTTACGTTAAGTTACGTCACCTAACGAAGATGATGAACGAATAAATACGTTCAAGAGGCAACGCTGCATGTATGAGATTTTTTAGAGGAATGGCAACAGTTGGAATTAAGGAGACTTGGTCATGTACTAAGGAATCCAGATGACCGATTTTAAAATCCAAAGGGATGACACCCTTGGGTTGGCAGACCATTGGGAGAAGCACTTCTAGAAGCTGTGCGAGCAGAGGCTGGACCTATTATGAACGACGTGATGAAGTAGCGATGATCTGGAACGCAATAGGATAAGGGGAAGAATACGAGGTTAGGTAAGACAAAACTATCTAGGTTAGGTTAGGTTGTGTATTTACCTGCGCAATTACAGCAGCCAGGGGTTGCCCCGCCCTCCGCACGAGGTCGTCGGTCAGGGCGGATGCGGCCAGGACCTCCGGGCCCAGCAGGGCGGGGCTCCCCTCCTCCCCCTCCGGTGGGCGGATCACGTATTGCTCCACGCCTCTTATCTGCAACGACAAAACATAACACACAATCAGACAAGTGATTCAACGAAACAGGGTCAAAACTCACTTTATTCAAACAATGTGAATTAAAAAACACTGCTTACATTAGAAGGGCTCGAATTCTACCGTTGGAAATCGGAACGTCATTCCGGTCGGTGAACACGTCAAACCCAACACCCAATGTGGAATACATGGCACCACCGATTGAATCAAATACTTGAGTCGAATATCTCGCAACTGTCCGGAGCCAGTGGGACCATGGCATCCCCATTCGGGGTATGTCGTGAGGCTGGAGGTATTGGGGAAGAAAGGGAGGGGGTACTTGAATATTTAGATCTGGTATCCAAACGCGGCTTATACCATTTCAAGCAACGTTTCGATTCTGGGTGGTGGTCTTTCACCAGGACGGTACGAGGGGTATCTTCATTCCCACTAATTGAACATGTCACCCGACCCAATCTAACCTAACCCAATGGTATTCCTATTCTTTTTTAATTACCTCATTGGTCGATCCACACATACGCTTTATCTGTTGCGTTAAACTAGGTTGAGAGGCTGTACATCGCTATCGTGAACATATCGATAAGCAATTAAAATGTTCGTTAATGTTGACTAATTGCCGATATTGTCGACAAAAACCTTTGTAGTGTGTCAGTGTTCATAATTTATAGGCGTTCGTAGAACATTTACATGATTTTCCACAGGAACCGAATCTTGGAAGTTTTCTGTAGAGAGAACATGAGACCAAAATAAAACTGTTTGAGGTAAGCAAACGTCTAGAACGAATTGTTCCAAAAGACAGACGGATTAAGTGTCAGGTAGTCGGGTGTGGGAACCATTGTAATTAGCGGCCATTGTCTATTGTGTCTAGCAATGTGTGCACAATGGAGAATTGGTCAGTGAGGCAAGGCCCATGTGACGTCACTTGAACCTATAAACAAAAACAATGCGCCGATTGTTAAGATTAGATTTCAAAGCATCGACGATTCCAAGGCAATTGTTTTTTTTTACCCTTTTTCATCATATTTTTAAAGACTCTTTACTAATATAATATTAACATAAACCATACATAAAAACAAATATTTGAAATAGGTTTTTAGTTGTCGTTTCGAATAATACATAGAACAAAATTCATTATGGAACTGTTAATTGAAACACAATATTTGAATTTACATAGTACGAGTATTTAAAGACAACAAGAAAACAGCGAAAACAAACGGTACAGGCTCGAAATATACAGATATAATACAACATATACAGATATAATACAACATATACAGATATAATACAACATATACAGATATAATACAACATATACAGATATAATACAAAATTACAACAACAAAAATTATTGAGTTTAGTTGGAAGAAATTTGCGATATGACACATCATTTTGTTGAATATTGTAGTTGCGTATGAATGCTATAGTTCATTGGCACAGTTTACCTTTTCTGTTTTTCTTGTCCGCAGTCAAACTAGTAAATTCTGTCCATTCCCGAGATACCGCAATTATTGGGAATGTTGCGAGGCTGGATTGGGATGCATCTGAATAATATCTTTCATTAAGACATATAAGAATGCGCCGCAGGCGGAGATTATGCAGACGGCCTCCATGGTCGAGGGGTAAGGCTCTCGACTACGAATCTAAAGGTCGCGGGTTCAAATCCCGGCGTGCGCAAGTAAATTTTATTTAATTAATTTGTGCTCTATCACAATTAATTAAGTTAAAAATAATATATAGTATATTTGCGCACGTTCCAGAGTGGAAGATCCTCTCAGTATCGCCATGGTGAAAGACCACCATGCAGAATTGAAAAGTTGCTTGAAATGGTTTTTAGCCGTGTTTGGTAACCAGATCTGAATAGCCAGGTATTTCCCCACCTTCCTCTTCCCCTTCTCCTTCCCCTCCCCAATACCTTCAGCCTCACAACATGCCCCAATTAGGGATGCCACAGTCTCACTGGCTCCAGACGGTTGGGAGCAGTTGAGACTCTTGTGCGGTATTCATATAAAAAAAGAGGTTAAAACTAATAAATGTTGTTAATTTTTATCATTCAGAAATCAATTTCCATAAAATATTTAGCCGCGAATCTTTAAATATTTGAAACAGTTAAGGAAATAAAATATATTTATCCAGCGTAAAATCTATTGTGAAAATGTGTACTTATGAAGTGTAATAAACAAAAGTGTCACTTTTAACTAACAAACCATCACGCCGTTTCCCCGCAGGAGTAGGCAGAGAGGACGGACCGCCAAACAAATCGGTATTGGTAGTATTGGTATACATTCCTCGCTTCATTCGCATTCATACGTCGACTCATACGTACCCTTCTATTATTCTGACTCTTGACATGACCCGGCTCAAGTATTTGGTTTACTTGATGGTGTCACGTCTTCCTCGGGCGTCCCCGACTTGTTCTAACATTGAATAGCCATATAAATTTAAGTAATAGAGTCGGCTGTCGGTTGAATGTCGAATTTTGTAAATGAGGAGATATTTTTAACACGAAATACAATAATATGTCATGTCAAATAATCATAATAACACTGATCGTATATTCGACCGTTATTAACTGTAACCATTGATGTCAGAATCGATAGACTTTCCCCATGTACCGACTCGGAACGCTGCTTAGCCGGTGGTGACATTCATCCCCTGTCTTTACACCGTACAGACGGGGGCGTTTTTGTGAGGTGTAACGTAACATTTTTGAAAAACTACATTTTCGACGGCTGGAAGCAAAGGTCACGTGACACCCATTTTGGCAATAGCTTATTTCACAGCCGTTCACGTTTGTTTCGCGTGATTTTGACTGCGGTAAGCAAATTACGCAACTAAGCATTCGGTTTTTGTAAACAAGCCGAAACTTATTACTTGATTTCCGTTTTATTTAAATTTGAGGCACGCCTAGCTCGCCCCCTCTCATTTGGTTTGTTCCAACTCAAATCATTATTTGCTCTGTGGATGTGACTGAGGTTGAAACACCCCGACCTAAGAACATTTGTAATGTTGAATGATAGGAGCAAATACGACGGCTTATCATATCTAACGACATAAATATATTACATTATTAATTGATTGCCATAAAAATCAAATACTATCTTCTGAACGGTTGTAGAAGGTGATAAGGATGTGATTATGTAATGACGATAGCATTATTAATTGCCGGGAACGTCACGGTGAGATTCAAACGGTCTCACTGGACATTTTCAAGGCCTTTGACCGGGTTTGCCACCGAGGACTCGTCAACAAACTGCCTTCTTAGTGACTTCCCGTTTCCTTGTGTACGTGGATTGCTGACTTTTTGAGGGAGAGATCGATTCAGACGGTTGCTAACGGTTTCACATGTTCCTCGCATTCACTTAATACTGGCGTCCCGCAGGGATCGGTTCCGTCACCGACTTTGTTTTTGTTGGACATCAATGACCTCTTGACATGTGCACCGATTCATTGTTACGCGGGTGGCAGTACAGTCCATGATACCTTTTTTGTTTGACAAGCCCCCAAAGCTCATTTAATCGAAACAGTCCTCCATTGATATGCTCGGTGTAACCTTAAGTGACCAGCTCAGGTATGGGGGCTCCATCGAATCTCGAGTAAAGTTAGCCTCTCAGAAGATGGGCGTACTGTACAAACCCGCAAATACTTTAATAGTACACAACTGCTGATCCTGTACAAATCGCAAGTGCGCCCGCAGTAGAATTTGGCAGCCACCTCTGGTCGGGAGCCCCAAAATATCTAAAAAAAAACCTTTGACTCTGCAGAAACGGGCGGTCCGTTTGATAGGTTTGCCTATCTTAACAAACGGATTGCAATCTTTGGAGCATAGACGTCAGGTGGGAATGCTGTCTTTGTTCTACCGGTATTTTAATGGTAGATGCTCTGAGGAACTAGCGTCATTGATCTCTTCGGCACCGGTGCATAGTCGGGAAATACGCCAAATGCGCACCCAACATTTGCAAAGGGTTGAAAATTGTCACATGAGAACGGGTAGCTTCTACGGCTCTTTCTCGCTTTCAACAGCTCGGCTGTCGAATGATCTGCTGGTCTCTGTATTTCCTCCCTCCTACAATTTGGGTCTCTTCAAAACCCAGGTTCACTCCTACCTATCCTCTAAAATACCCTCCACACAGCATCTCTAAAGATTATATAGGTCTTAAGAAATTATTTCCCTCCGGGCCTCCTGTTTAGTGTTACTGTAAAAAAAATATTTGGAACAGGAGTCTTCCCTCAATCATGGAAAACATTGACAGACCAATTTTCAAAATAGAGAACACAAAAAATGTGAAGAATTTAGACCCATAAATATTTACCTAAACAAATATAAGTTTATGTTAGACGACACGAACTGGAACTAGTTTATAAATAAATAAATAAGTATGTACAAAAACAGTGTATAACATTTTTACAGAATTTATTTTGCCCCAAAAATAACTAAAACGCCGCATAATATTTAAAAATTATAAATTTCTTATAATGGAAAAACTTTTTTATATGATTTAATTTTTTTTTTTGAGTAAAATGGAATACGAAGAATAGAAAAATACATTACAAAATACTAAAACAATATTAATAGCTTTCACACAATGAAATAGAACTAAACACAGGAAAGGAGAAAAAATATTAGTATTATCGCTATGCACCAACATAGAGAATTTTGACTGTGACGAAGGTTCCAACACCATTCGAAACTGTATTTATGTTGTATGAAATATCCCATAAGTTTTTCAGCTTCATATGTGCATTCCTGGATAAGCACAAAGGTGTATTCCTGTGGCGGATTTTTTTACTATGGAGTAGTGGCGCGCTGTTCAAGCTATGGTAATATTATAATCCAAGTGAGTCTTGTTCGCCGTAGTTTATCTTTCGGAGTTTACTGTACAACCGCTCTTTAGAGAAAACCGAGACTAGCAATGAACATCCCAGAGTACCATAGGAAATAGCCTCCTTCTCCGAACGCAAAAGTCGCTAATAAAATATTGCCCAAAGAAGCAATGCTAGTAGTCCAACATGGAGTGCTGATACCAACTCTGATGTATGGCAGTGAGGCATGGAACTCGGAAGGATGAAGTTAGAATAAGTGAAGTGAAAAATGTGAAAATTCACAAAAAATGTAAGACAAAAGAAAGCGCAGTGAACGAGATTAGAAAATGACGCTTAGATGGTTTGGACATGTGGAACGGATGAACGAAGATCAGAGTGCTAGGAGAGTAGCATATGACGCGAAAATGTTTTTATGTTTATTTTATGTGAGTACTACACAAGAGTCCCAGCTGCTCTCAACCGTCTGAAGCAAGTGGGAGTATGGAATCCCTAAGTGGGTTAAGTTCTGAGGCAGGAGATAGTGAGGAGGAGAAGGAGATGAGGAAGACGAAGGTGAGAAGTACCTGGCAAGTCAGATCTAGGCACCAAACACGGCTAAAACCATTTGAAGCAACGTTTAGATTCTGAATAGTGGTCTTTCAGCGGGGCGATACTGAAAGTATCTACCACTCTGGAATGTGCCGCAAATATACTATGTATTGATTTAAATGACTATGTGTAACAACAAAAATTATTCAAATAAAATTTACTTACGCACGGCGGGATTTAAACCCGCGACCGAGGAATGTCAGAATGTTAAAAAGCCGGAATAACAGAAGGTTTCATTATGAGAAGATGCACGAATATGAATGAAGCAAGGATTGTGTGCTGTGGCGGTCTACCCTATTTACCAACTCATCCGGAGAAACGGCGTGATGCTTACTTAGTATTTATGTGGTGTGGTATTTATTTTATTGAGAGAATTCAAGTCCGTTATGAGGTATAATGGAAGATTACATAATACCTGAGATCCATTTATTAGCAATGTCACCCGAGGTCCAAAGTGCCTTCCAAGTGTATTACTTTACCCGCCACATCGTAAAAAGTCGAAGGCTGTACGAACAAAAACATGGCATTATCCCAAGAGCCTGTTCACACTGTTTTTGTGTCAACTCGAGGGTCCAAAGACTAAAGGTCCTCTGCGAAGGTTCAAAGGTCTGAACGCAGTGTTGGAGCGGCGGGAACAAAGTTCTAAAACGTCAACAATAACGTCGCGATAATTATATACGTAGTATTTATAAACGCAGAGGTATCTCCCCTTCTATTATATAAAGAAGAATGTCTCGGGCGGACGGTGTTTGATTGTTTTGTATACAAATCTACGGTTTTATTCCGAACTTAATGAAAATTTTCGCACTTGACTTTCGAAACAAGAGGAAGTTCTGAGTCTACATGAGATTTTGAAAAACCGCCCCCTTCCCCCGTTCCTAACACTTAAAGCTTTTTGGTACTTTTTTGGACGTTTAAAATAAGAGGAAAATTACTAACAACGGCGCCTGATGCATGCAAAATTATGTCGCTCTTAATCATCTCAATGGCGCTGTATTAAGTGTTCATATTTTCATTGCCTTGGCGCCTTTGAAAAATGACGCTAAGAGCGGACTTCACCAATTGCGCCTATCTAGGACCGGCCCCGAGTAAGGGTAGGGGTAGGGGTATGAGTCAGTGGCGTACATTGATCTATGACCAAAGGTTGACTGATTTTCAAGTTAGGGTTTGAATTGTGCATTGAATATTTAAAAATGGCTATTTTATTATCATCTTCTGTTGATTTTTGGCCAACTGAATAAATAAGCGTACGAGTTCTGACTCATTTTTTAGAAATTGTCGCATTTTTTTTAAATATTTCTCTTATCTTTTAATTATCCTTTATGGAAAGCAAAACTTTCCAGCCTTTATAGAATGTACGCCACTGGTAGGAGTAACAGAAATAACCTCAAAACTTTACTACAAACCATTCGTAACCCCGGACAACGCCGGGTATTTCAGCTAGTTAACTATAAAGCAAACAATCTGTTTGTGTGTCGCCTTGAACAAATAAATAAAAAATAACAGTATTGGCTTGTGTTATTTAAAATCATTACGAAATCTACATAGTAAAAGAAGTCGTGGACAAAAAAACCGTAGACACGTGTTGTATAATTACACGTGTTAGTGTAGGTAGGTACCTACCCACACGTGTTGACACCTGTCCTATAAAGGTTGTCTGTTTAATTCAGTTTTTTTTTCTCAGGTAGCAGTTAAAGATACTTGCAGTATCACCCTTGTAAAATATCACAAAAAATCAGAAAAGAAAAGTTATTTAAAATGGTTTTAGCTACTTATGTTTGGTAAGCAGATCTGTAATAGCCGGGTATTCCCAACCTTCCTCTTCCCCATTTCATTCCCCTCCCCACTCCCTTCAGCCTCGAAACATAGCCAAATTTGGGATGCTATAGTCCCACTGGCTCCGGGCGGTTGGACTTGTGAGGTATTTGATTCATTTGGTCGTGCCATGTATTCAACAAGCGTTCCCAAACCCTGACTTGATTTGTTGGGTTTGACGTATTAACCAACCGGAATGACGTTCCGGTTAGTAACGACAGAATTCGATCCCTGCTAACGAACGGATAATCCCTGGAAGTATGGTCAATAGCGATTTAAACGTATGTCGTCAATTTACGTAACTCCTCTCGACTCCTAGGCCCCGGACAAACCAAGGAAATTAATAATATGTTTAAAAAAGTTTTTCGAGTTTAAAAATGTTTGATCGATTTTGAACTTATTTTAGGTACACGCCGGTGTATCTTTTCAGTGAGTTAGAATAATACCGACCGTATTTCGCTGATCGGAATGACGTTCCGGATTTCAACGGTAAAATTCGAGCCCTGCTAATGTAATTGCAAATACTGCGCAGTCCACGCGTCAAAAGAATACATAAATAACCGCAGTTAGATATCACCGTAATGTTATGCCGAGACCCGCCGGTGGTGAACGTCAAACAACTCCGCGGAGGAACCTACATGTCCATACCTAGCCATTAGTTACGTATAAAGTCACCAAACCGGCGCAGGACCCACCGCAGGCGCAGAGGAACGCGCTGTAAAAAGGGTGAAAACTCCAGAAAAGGCGCTAATGAAGTTTCATAATTTGTGATTCCACACAAGAGTCACTATGTGAGACTATGACATCCCCAAATAGGGTATGTTTTGAGACTGAAGGTATAGATGAGGGAAAGGAGATGGAGAAGAAGGAAGGGGAGGAAGTACCTGGCGACTCAGATCTGGTCACCAAACACGGCTAAAGCCATTTCAAGCAACGTTTCGATTCTGAATGATGGTATTTCACCAGGGCGATACAAACAGCATCTACCACTCTGGAACTATTACATTTTGAAAAATAAATGTTTGGAAAGAAATAAATTTTTCTGATCCATGTTTCACTGTTTAGACATAGTAATAGCGGTCACAAGGCGTTACTTTCGCTGTCAAATCATTTATGGCACCCAAACGACAAGCAAGAATTCACAACTTCATAAATTTATTTAAAAATTTAAAAAAAAAACCCGAACAAGGCCGGGTGTACATATCATATCATCTAGTATAACCTAAAATATGTAAGTACAATGTGGCGCAGGAAATTTACCATATTATAGCATAAGTGTAATCTGATTCGATCATTTGGACCCCACGCGAACCAACTTACATTTTGTGCATCGAAAGAGTTCACAAGAAATTTATTAGATTTTTTTTGCCTCTCTACGGACGATACCCTTGGCTATACCCATATATCTGTACATTTGGTATGACCAATTACCACTCCTTGGAGACACGTAGAGTTATTGCTCTACTATTTTTTTTTCTTTTACTGAAGGGTTAAATATTTAACAGTGAGATTCTGGCCGTAGTTTTTATTTGTACGAGAATTTCACACTCGTGGACGTCATCACAACAACAGAATATGTGTCATGTCTCAACAAACTTTTGGAGATTCGACCCTATTTCAAAACCAACAGCCTAAACCTCGAATAAATATGGTTATATTATTCGTTATGTTTTGGACAGAAATGGCCGTAGGCACGCTCTTTGGTCCCGTTACTCTGTCAAAGGCTGTTCATAAATACTCGAAAAGCCCGAATTAACGATGTGCATAAACTAGATATATGTTTTTTGTATATTTTTTTTGTAAAAAAACAAACAGCTTTTATTACAAATACATATAGATTGTAAGTTTAAAAAAAGTAACCAAACAGTGTTTCTTGTGCTAACATTGGTTTATATACAGGTATTTTATTTATAAAGCTAATCAGAGAAAAAAAAAAAAACAAAACAAAACAAGAATGAAGTGGGAAAAGGAAGAGGAAAAGGATCGGGACAGGAGATGCTCTCAATACATTTTATACTCATTCATCAATTTGCGGTCGTACACATTACTTCGATTCTATATTTTGAAAGGGTATTGTGAAATTGTGCGTTGTATTGCCCACAAGTACGGGGAATTGGAGAATTTATCCTAAGATTAGTCCAGCATGCGGGGAAATGAAAAAAATCGGTTTGGCAAGTTGGTCTTGACGGTATGTGAATGCAAATTGATGAGCTCTGGCGAGACCAGGCCATTATTCATAATTTTAAACGATAAGATTTGATCAAATATTAAACGTCGTGTTTGAAGCATGATGAGGTTATGGAAGTTTAAGGATTATTTGAAAAGTGTAAATTAAATTTATAATTTACGTTGAATGCTTTCGATTCTTTCCATGTGGGCTTCGTATAAAGGTGTCCGTATCGGTGTGCAGCATAGCATTAATTAATAAGATTAGGAAATTTATTTATTCACCACTTCTCAGTACGTTCACACTTCGTTCAAATTATAATTGGGTAGGAGTAAATAAAAATCATATAAATAAGTCGTCTTAATGTGGATTAACCGCAGTTTGAAAATGGCATTGAACGCCGTAACAGCTGTCACAATAATATATACTAAAATACTCGCTGAACTTAATAATAACATTATTAAATTTGATTTACTACGAATTAAACACAAAAATGTCATCTGTAAGACCTGTTCGAGAACCATGTTCACCCCTTCATTTCTAAGCAATTCGGGATTCAGTGTGTTCAGGGGTGACGGATGTATTATATAAGCGATGGGTCGAGAGAGTCCGGCTGGAGAGGTCAAAGGGTGTCCCTCAACCGGTCTCTCCCGATCTGACCCGTCACGCAGCTGGTGGACAGACGCATGCGCCGCCAAGTTCTGGATCAATCTCATTCCATTAACTCTGACACCACTACTAAGTCACCTGTCGTATCGAACCACTTGGCGTGACCTATGACAGATGTGTTGCTTATACCCATACCTACCTCCCAAATTAGACCTCCCTTGGACGTACCATGTCGTCATCTTCTTCTAACATTCACTTAATCGTCAAATTGTTCCCCGTACACAATTTTTTTCCTTCATCCGCTCTATACCTACGTCCAAACCACCCAAGCTTCCTTTTATTAAACTTATTTTTTACCCTCGCTTATTATACATTCTTCACAAGGTAATACATTGTTTTATCGTATATTAGCCTCAGGGATATCATTTCTACAGATTAAGTCTACTTTTATTCTTCCTCTGCTAGTTCCACACCTCACTGCCATACATCAGGGTTGGTATCAGCACTCCATTATGGACATTTATCATCATTTCATTTGATTGTTTGGCGAGATCTCCAACTGAATCTCAAATATGGTAAATATAACATCAAGAGATTCGTTCCGCAGTCAATTGTATCAGCTAAGCAAAGATTATTAAAATCGGTTTTTTTTTTAATTCGTTCTATTGACCGCGATACAGAATTAAATGGAATACAATAAGAATGCGCAAGGTTCTTATAATGGTTATACTCAAATCAGGGAGTCAGTAGTTGTTATTGAGTTAAAACATACGAGTAAAGTACGAGGGTAATAGTGACAATCGAACTTAAACGAATCTGTTTAAACGAGACTCAAATCGAACTCGCCGATTCGAACTAATCGATCGCTAACTCTACTCGTTATTTTTTTATTGAATTATAAACCTCATTGCAATATTTGTTTAATCATTGACGATTATATTAACAACTATTAAATGAAATATGAAACAGAAAAGACAGAGAAAAAAAGGTAACGGTCGCATCTGGGACTCGAACTCATAAGATATAATAAATGAATTAAAAAATATATATTCTTTGTATTCACCACTTTATGCACAGATATCAACATGTTTCGAAAGCGATGCTTTCTTCGTCAGGAATATATGGATACTAAAAAATAATAATTTCAACTATATATATATATACAAATGATAAACATAATTACAATAATGCAAGAATAGACAAATTATAAACATAAACAAAAATTGATTAAAGTAGGTAAGTAATTAATCAAAAATGTTAGTAAAAATGTTATTTTTATCAAAAGAATGACAGGTTTCTAAAGTATGATTGGCAAATTCAGAACAGTTGTTATTATTTAAACGCCTTAGATGTTCCTAAACTCTAATATTGAAATTTCTAGAAATCTTTCCTATACAAAGCAATTATTTTTAATTCATTTATCAATAATGACGCTACAACGTGAATGCCAATGTTTTGAAGAAATTGCATAATATAATACTTTAATTTAAAAATAAATTTCCATATATTTTTGGCGGCTGTCTTTCTATAATGACTGGAAGTTTCTACCCGAATTTATTTGCAATCTAGATAGTATCTCGGATGTACCCATCCATTTTTTTTATTTATATATGGGACATGTATTGATTTTTTCTACAAGTCATAATTGTTTTTATTGGAATAAATTAATGAAATTTAAACTTAATTTTAATATGTTAATATAAAGATAGCAGCCAAAAATATATGGGACTTTCAATAACTATGAGATTGATCAAAAATAGAGCAAGGACGTATCCTCGTTTCGGCAGCACAGTTATCATTAGCAAGGTCGTTCATCCCGAAAAGAGGAAAGGTTTACAATTCGAGCCTTAATAGCAACTATAGATAATGGAAACAATGGAGATGTGTCATGAACCACATTGTCGCCAACATCATTCAACCATACTACTGCAAATCGCATCCACCTACATTGTATCTACCTACATACCAAACGCATAAGTTCCATTGCATAGTTAATAATTTTTTTTATTTTTTATTTGAGACAAATGTTAGAAAACTTTGACTGATCAACTAGGAACAAATCCCGTATTGGGACAGTCAAATTGACAAGTTTAGTCCTTATTAAGTGTCATTATACAAACATGGAAGGAAAATGAAGATAGTGATGACATATAGAAAAAATATATAGTATAATAATTAAGTATAAAGAGATGTGAAAAATAGTATAGATAAATTAATTATGTATACCAGATTTTTTATTTTTTTATTGTATAATATTCATTTTATACAGTGGGAACTTATACCCGCTAAGCCACTGCAAGTAGCTTGTCACCAGGAGTTTATTTCAACAATATAATATAATACAACAATAAATTACAATCATCATACAAACGTAGGGCAAAATTATTATATTTAGGCGCATGCATCTTGTGCTGTACATAAGTTGAAAAATAAATAAAAAAGAAAAATAATGGAAAAAGCATTACAGTTTTGTTTTTGCAATACTAGAGTCCAATTTTATAATACCGATTTAAATGATATTATAAAAATGTCAATATCATAATATCATAGTGATTAAAGTATAATAAAAGTACCAAGAGATGTAGATAAAAAAACTACTTTGATAGTCTGTGCATATTGGTCGTAGCTCGGTGACAGTCGGCACGCTTCCATGCCACATCACTTTTTGTTTCCATATTGTCGATGGTTGCAATAATTCATATTTCAATGGAAGATGCTTCGAGGAATTGGCGTCATTGATCCCTTCGGTACCGGTGCACAAACGGTAAACACGTGCTCAACGGTTCACATTTGTCACATGAGAACGGATCGCTTCTACGACTCGTTCTGGTAATCAACATAGTAATTATATATATGCGGTGTTTTAGAAATAACCCGATAACTGCAAAATGATAACTTAATATGTTAGATAATTTGACATATTTTGTCTGAACTAACTGTAATGATTGTTCACATATAATATAATCACGGTCATGGAACTTAGGGTAATAATTAAATCTAATTAAATATGGATATCGGAATTACACCAATCGAAATAAATGCATCAGTAATCGTATTTTTACACTTTAATGAAAATAATAAAAAAATGCACTCATCTTATCGTCTAAATGAAACATTCTCGTTGCAAAATAATTTTGTCTATAACAATCAGCTGAAGTCGGGATATTATTTTTTTGGAATAAAATTTCGAAGTTGTGAATTCTTACTAGACTTGTCGTTTGGGTGCCATAATTGATTTGACAGGGAAAGTAATGCCTGGTGACGACTGTTACTACCTCTAAATAAAGTACATTCATTTTGAAAATTTATTTCATTCCAAAGATTTATTTTTTCAAATTATATCTTAATAATATAGTTCTTAAGTAGGTACCTACTTGTGTTTTCAATTTTGAAAATATTCTACCCAAACAAACTGTCTTCTTTGGAATATGCAATCTGTGGCTAACCAGAGTGGTAAATATACGGGCTAACCTCAATACAACATGGCGGGTTCAATGTTTTTCATACTAATTTTAAGACGTTATAGAAACAGTTTTACATATTGGATTTTATTCAAACTACTCTCTAAACTTTCCCGGCACTAATAAGAACAAATTGTGCTATTTTCAGCGAAACCGGTGTAGTAATTCTCGATAAAATCTAGGACACATAGACGAACATTCACTTTTATATATAAAGAGGATAATAAATAATAAAAAAAATGAACGAATTACGTTCAAGCGTTCAAATGAATCGAATAAATCGAATCGATTCGTATCGATGATGCGAACTTTACACCACTACCAGGTGTAGGTGGGTTTAATGAGAGTTAGTTTAAGGGCAAAGGTTTGGAACAAAGTTCAAGGAGAGATATGCTAATGATTATAGAGTCCAAGCAGAAAACAACACCGAGATTACTAGCTACCGACCTTACGTGTTAACGTGGTAATTACTGCCACAGTTTGCAACATAACCTAGAAACTAGATACTATAATTGACATGATTCGACCATTCAGACGGAAAAATCATGGCGAATAAGTGATAAATTCCTATTCTTAGTAAACTCTGGTAAACTATTGTAACGCCACCATTATTAACATATTTGGCGATAGCCCCCGGAAATTTATCAAATTTCTTGAATCTTTGATTTTCATTTAACTTTACTTGAAGCTAATTTTATTTTCTCTCGTTTTATTGTCTTTTATTTTTAGTTAGGTACTTATTGTTTTTTTTCTGTCCATATTGGAGTACATCGTTATTGGACGGTTGGATTTACGTTTTTGGCGTTAGCCGTGTTTAGTGAATAGTCAGGTGCTTTACAAACCTTCATCTTTCCCCTATCCTCCATCTTCTCCGCCCCTACACCCATCATCCATCAAGTATCGTCCTGATTAAGGACCACATTGTGAATCTATTTTTTTTCTTATCCTCATTGAAGATGCAACAACTCCCAAATCGAAATACGAAGCCGAAAAGACACAGAAAAGAAAAATATAACGGTAGCAGCTGGGATTTGAACCCAGGATCTCATGGTCTATCCGGGACCTCCGCTCTATGCCAACTGAGCTACGGCTACCACGATCCATCCCGTCATTTTTATCGGTATCATACTTCGACTTCTAAGAACTGTCAATATCATCCTCGATTGTTTCCCCTTTTTTAGCTGCTGCCATTTTATAACTACAAGATTCTACCCGAATTTATTTGAAATCGTTAGATAGTGTCTCGAATATGCCTATCCGATTTTTATTAATATGGGGCATATATTGAATGTTTCATGCAAGATAGAAAGATTTTTTTTATATTTAATGTAAATCAAATTTAATAATGTAAACTTTCAAACTGTTTGAAAATGGCCTTAAACGCCGAAACAGCTGTCACAATAATAACAACTAAAAATACTTGCAGAACTTAATAATAACATTATTAAATTTGATTTACATTAAATTTAAAAAAAAATTAAATGGAGTTCTGCGGATTAAACACAAAAACAGTTAATACATGGAAAGATAATCAATTTATTTTAATAACTTATTGAAGCTTATAAATCTCATTGTAATATGTAATCATTGAGGAAGATAATATTAACACATCCCAAAATGAATCATGAAACATAAACAGCTTTTTTGTTTCATGTATAGTTGAATAAACAGCAATTGTTTTTTTTTTACTTTAAATTAACAGTTTTAGTTACGAGTCTTTCCCTTCTGCATTTATGTGTTCAATGCGTCAGTGAAATTATTTAATGGTATATCTTTCGATTTTTTGTCTGTTTTTACCTACGAATTTATCTAATTCACGAGGGAAATAATTTCAATTAAGGCATAAGTCGTCTTTTGGAGGATAGGAAGGAGTGAACCTGAGTCTTGAAGAGACCCATGTTGTAGGAGGGAGGAAACACAGTGGCCGGCTGAACATTCCATAGCCGAGTTGTGGAAGACAAGACCGAGTCGTAGAAACTACCCGTTTTGATGTGACAAGTGTCAACCATGTAGAAATGTTAGGCGCGCGATTGGCGTGTTTCCCGACTCTACACCGGTGCCGAAGGGATCAATGACGGTAGTTCTTCATAGCATCTACCGATAGAACAAGCGTAATATTCCCACCTAACGTCTGTGCTCCAAAGATTGCAATCCGTTTGTTAAGATTGGGGAAACGGACCGCCCGTTTCTGCACAAAATCAAGGGGCTGCCGCTTAATCCGCCCCTGGGTAAATTTACGTAGCAAATCTCTAAAAAAATAACTGTCTGTATTGTTTAGTGTTTATATGACAGAATTTGGGCTGTTTCAATTGGTCGCGGCGGCCATCTTGGCTGGCCCGCTCTCTAATGGGAGCCAATGCTGGCCGACGGGACAAGCCGACACCTCGCCGCCACTGGAGTGAATGTTGACCAATCAGAGATGAGTTATTCGACTCCGCAAGTCGAATCTTATATGTTTTTTATGCGTTGTGCTTTTAAGAAAATAATCTCTTCTAAGTAGGTAATCAATTACACACGAAGTGTCAAAATCTTAAATGCAAGTTACTATATATTATAAAGTGCATCCCACTTAGTTCCAAGAATGCAATACATGTGAAAGGATTGCCACCAAAACTCCGTTACGCAACGTTAGCCTTGCATTCATCGCCATTTGTGACAGCACGGGTATAAATATTTAGAATTTAGAGCAAATAACGACTGGCGGTCAGTTAAATGACCTTAGGAGGTAAACCATAAGTGAAGGGCGAGTCGTTTAAAGGGCTAATGGAAATCTACTATATACATAAAGTTAAAGTTGTGGCTGTTAAGTGATCTAGTTCTGACTCAATGTGACTGCAACTCAAGGCTTGATAATAAAATGTAAGCATGTAAAATCATTTATTTATTATTATTATATACTTAGTACTTACTTATTTGGTTTACAATGAAACTATTATTGTTCTAATCTATAAATGTACTACCCAACTTAAGGATTTACTGTAGATTTTATAGCTGTTTACATATTAAATAACTTTAGTCTTATGTTTTTTTTTTTTGAAAATATATATTGTCGGAGGGTAGGATATATACAGTTTTACATGGTTAACTACGTAGTCGGTAGTGTCGTAACCCTACTAAAATATTAACTTATCAATACATCTATCATAGAAACAAGGCCAACCCAATAAATGCTGTCGGTTTTATCATTCTAAAATATAATGACATTTTTTTAAAATTTAATTAAAACAATAACTTTGTTTACATCACTTTTTTTTTTTTTAATATACTTCTTGTCGACCGGGTTTCGCTACTGCCGTAGCTTCTTCAAGGCAGTATACTGCTAAACTATGTTACACATGTGTCATAGATTAATACAAACAGGCGGGTGGAGGGCCAAGGGTGGGGGGTACATTTAGCACACAGGGAAGGGCGTGCACTTTATTGATTGGGAATATTTTAAGTATGGGGCTTTTTTTATAAATTTATTTGATTATTAACCCTTTCTCACCTAATTTAATTTCTTAAAAAAAAATTAACGTTGGATTGTGTGTAGTCGAATTATTGGCAAATTTTTGGTATATTAAATTATTTTTTTTACTTATTGTTTAGAAAATATTCAATGTCATTTTAAAATTACTGTGGCTCTCACTAGTAAATAATTAATTAGTATGTAGACAAATGTATTACCTAATAAACTGTTTTTATTTACATATACATTGAGAAACTTTGGGACGATAAAAACATATATAATATATACTTTTTGCTTAGAATTTGCTTGTAATTTGTAAGAATGTACATTATTCTTTAAATAAAAATAATAAAACAAATGAAAAAACAATAAATACATTGTGTGTTTTACTGTAGTAGAGAAGTCGAATGACAGAATTCCAAAAAGAGCGAATATCGGTTTTTGTTTATGATATAAAGTGTGTACGCAGCGCATCCAACCCAACGAAAAAAAATTGTGTTACTACGGAAAGATCACTTAATTATTTAAAAAAAGCCGCAAATGAATAGGGTTAGTACTTACTTTGTAAATAATTCTCAAAGTTAGTGTATTTTTAAAATTACTCTGGGTGAGAAAGGGTTTAAGTCTACTATTAGTGTTTTTAGCTTTTCTTGTTTCTAACGCTTCTAAGTTATCCACTCTAAAGCCTATTCCATTTTAATGCAGTAAACTAGTGCATGTATTTTTATTGAATGTGTGGTCTGTTTAATAGAGTAACTTCGGGTAATATGGCACACCATAAGCATCATTGCTAATAAAACACTTTGTTTACGATGTGATAAAATCTTAACCGTTTATTTCAGAAAATAAACTAATCGGGCATCAAATTGAACCAGTCAAAGTAAATAATTTTAATCAGATTTTTTTCTACAACCTGAAGAATCAACGTAATAAAAAACGGTAGGGTATTATGGCCTGCCAGTGAGCCATATTACCCTACCACTACTGAAATTAAATCAAATCACTTTAGAAATATTTATTGTACAAAGCTCGCAAAAACAATTGTTTGACAGTACTCCAGTACATTCTTCATGGGCCCAAAGGTTACAAGACAAACATTTTATCCAAATTTCACATCTGGTGTCCTCAGAATATAGATATTTACAGTACAAAGATTTAGTATCTTTTTTCATTAGGTCTGTCGGTACTTGCATCTGAGCTGTCTTCAAATCAAGGTTCACTAACTTCTTCGTAGGTGGAACATGCTGAAGGTCTGGTAATATTTTTTGATAAAATCTTGGTCTTAATCTTCTGATTTTTTCCTTTTCCCTTCTTTTAATTATTTTTCCCCTTTTCGAGAAGCGATTAGTAGAACCAATTTAATGAGAATATTTGCCTGTTCTCTCTATTTGAGTTCCCGTTGGAAGACGGAAGGAAAGTTCGAGATGTCGTTTTAAAAATTAATTTAACCAATCTTTGCCAGCGTTTTTATTGATCGCAGAAAATGAATGAGTGATATAATTTTTGACCGCAGTCTGATAAGCGAAACTCATGACATATTTTCTTGCTAAGCCAAATGATTTCATTACCAACACATAATTGACTCAAGCTCAAAAGGCAAAGTCGGTTTTCTTCCTAACTTCGCGCATGTAACCAATTCTGCTGGTACTTCTTTGTTCAAGGCACATGGTACTGCTTAAAAGCTTTAAGTGTACCCACCTTAATGCTTCTTACATCTTCAATGTCCTTCCTAATGGATTGTTTGTTTCCGTATTTGAAATTTTTAATATAAATTACCACAGTGGGAGACATAATCTGGATAAAAAAATTATTCAATTGCAAAATAGTACGAGGGTAATGTGGTCTACCAGGCCATATTGCCCGTTAAAGGCGTTTTAGAAAACTAACCTCAAACTTTAAAGTGACACAAAATACATGCAAAATGTTTTGTTACAATCATTAACTGGGGATATCTAAACACACTGTCAAAGCTTAAATTGGAATACGTATGGCAATTAAGTTGATATGATCTTCAAAACGTACCAAAAAATAAGATCGAAAGGTATAAAAATAGATTTCCACCGAGTTATGAAAACACACTGAATATATGTGGAGTGGGGGGTTATTACAGAGCGGGTATAATCCGTTCGCAATGTTGCCACGTTTCGAAGAAAGTACGGTGGGCCATATTGACCGACCAGACCATATTACCCGAAGTTACTCTATGTAAAAAAAAACTTGTATTTTGAGCGGCTGATTCAAAACTTTGAAGATAGACTAAAATGAAACTCTAAGCCCATATCAAAACAGAACAGAAACCGTTGAATATTTTTCACTGTAAAATGTTTGATATTTCATTCAAGCAGTGTACAACAAAGGTCGCGGCTGCATCACTGTGCTAAAAAAATATCATGTTTAATTCAAACGTTTCAAAACGTCAACGTCAAAAAAAAGTCAGCATACCGACATAAGATTGGCGCAGCCCTGTCTATTTATCGTAGGTAAGTCATTTTTTATTATTTGTATAACTTACTTAAATAATACAAGCAAATAAACAAATGTAAATAATTCAAATAACCTACATAGATAAATTACCTTATCTGCGACACAGAGTAATTTGTTTCTTCTTCCCATTGGCATAGATAATAATATATTTATCTACATAATCTAGGAGCCAAACAGACCAAAAAATATTGTCGATTAATTTCACTAGAAGTAAGATAAAATAGAGCTTACGTAAGACACACTGAAATGCTTGCAAGACACTTCTATCGATTTACTTCTTCAGTGCCATCGAGAGACAGGTAGGTTGGGTAGGCACCTGTCTACCTAATATAATTATAACGGAATTATGCACATTTAAAAATCATGACTCAACAGCATTTGGCTTTGTTCATTTCGGCACAGTGCAATGAACGGGTCTACAACTACGAACCTACATACATTCAAACGGGTAGGTACTATAATTTCGCAAGTCTGTCCACCTGTTCACATCTAAGAAACAGTACAATGGATGCATTATACCCAGTGGCGCACCCGGGATTTTATTTCGTGGGGGAGCCCGGGTTAAATGAATGAAAATATGCTATGCATACAAGGACCTAAAAATTTTGTTTTCTTTTTCGGCGTATTTTTAAAAATTGCAAGAAGCTTTTCAAAAAAAATTTTTTTTCAAATTTTTATATTTATACATTCTAAATATGCAGGTGTTTCTTTGTCTATGGTTTTGACAAGCTTAAATAATCATAAAATGGAACACAGCTCGCTTCGTGTTGGAAACGTAACGTACTGCGGTTCGTAAACAGGTAAAATATATTTTTCAATAATACTAACGGCGTTCGCTACTTTTTTTGCTGTACAATACCAAAAAATTAACATAAACCATTTTGCATGGAAAACGGCGGCGCTCTTTCTAAAAAATAATAATAAGTTTAACAGGGTGTTTAACACGATATTCTTTTTGCACAGATTCCATACAGGTCGTCTTTCCATATGGATTCAGAATGGAAAATAGGACTTGCTCTTTTTTTTGGTATTTATTTTCATCCTGTTTGGCGCGCAATATTTGACAACTGTCATTGTGTTACGTAACTATTAATTTAGGTATAATATGGAAATGTTGCGTGTTTATTTCGGTATATGTTTAAAATATTGTTAAACATAATTTCTTTAAAAGATTGGTATTCTCTTTGTGGCGTCATTATTAACAGATGAATTAAAAATTATTTTGCATTCACCACTTTATTAATATACACATACTCGTATATACATGTCTCGAAAGCGATGATTTCTTCAATATGTCATGTCATCTTTGGGGGTGCCTTTTACAGGGTATTTTTGGGGAAAGGAAGGAGTGAACCTGGATCTTAAAGTGATCAATGTTGTAGGAGGGAGGAACACAAAACACATTCAAAGAGTTGCATTCGCTTGCATCCGAATTGCATTATATCTGTGTTTTACTCCACTAATTTAAAGTGCATTGTTCACGAGGATAACACAATGAACTATAAATTACAGAATAAGATAGCAGCGGTGTTTGTCGGTCCAATATTTGCACGAAATGTCGACCTTCAAGATAAGCGCTGCTATTGCATGGAATTGAGATCTCAACGTTGAAACGTCGAGAAGTAACTAAACAGTAAGGTATTTTTTTCGTATGCCCAAACGGGCTTTTACACAATATTCTGATGCTTGTCTTCTTCTTCTACGTATGATGGAGGAGAGTTGGCGAAGGTCACAGTGAGATGCTGAGGTTATTCAGCCAGTCGACGGCATCGGGAGTCATTTAGTTCAGCACAGATGTGTTATATGGAAACTGATGAAGGAGACATTCTTCTAGGATGTGTTCTGTTGTTTGAATATGTCCACATTCACAAAGTTCGGAATCCTTTAGGCCCCATTTATGCATCATATACGCACAACGGCTAGGCCGCACCGGAAGCGGTTTAATGAGGCTCACGTCTTCCGAGGGAGAGAGAACCCTGGCAATTTAACAGTAGCAATGATTTTTTTAGTAATTATGCGGTAAATATGAATATTTTATTGAATTTATTTGATTACGATGCAATATTGATTGAAGAGATACGATCAAAGGTCGCGTGACACCATTTTGGCAGCAGCTTAGTTCTCTACCATCCACGTTTGTTTCGCGAGATTTTGTATGCGGTAAGCAAATTACGAAACATTTATAAAAAGGGTCACACTAAATATTCTTTCAACATATTCAGTTATCGTAAACAAGCCGAAACTTTATACTTATTTGCCGTTCTGCGTAAATTGGCAGCACGTTAAGCTCGTTATTTTGTTTTCATTATCTTGCGTGTTAGGGCATATCTATTAATTATTTGCTCTTTGATAATCCACCTTTGCATATGTATTTCCAGCCACTAACATGCAATTCGTGAATAAGCGAGCATCCAAATACTTAAATGTTATTGTGTTTAATTCGTAGAACTCCAATTATTATTTTTTTAATTCAAAGAAAAACATTTTATACAAAAAGTTATTATTAAATTCTGCAAGTATTTTAGTTTTTATTATTGTGACAGTTGTTTCGGCGCTAATAGCCATTTTCAAACTGTGATTAGGCCACAATCCGACGACTTATATGATTTTATATGTATACCGCACAAGAGTCCCAACTGCTCCTAACCGTCTGGAGCCAGTGAGACTATGGGATCCCCAATTGGGGAATGTCATGAGGCTGAAGGTATTGGGAAGGGGAAGAGAACGGGAAGAGGAAAGGAAGTGGGGAAATATCTGGCTATTCATATCTGGTCACCAAACACGGCTAAAAGCCATTTCAAGCAACCTTTCAATTCTGTATGGTGGTCTTTCATCAGGGCGATACTGAAAGTATTTAATATGATTTATTCATATATTCGGTAAACACCAATTTACTCAGAATATAATTATGATAATTAAAATTCTCTCTTCTGTGAAGTACTTGCAGTTGTAATCTGTTTTCCCCGCTTTTAATGGTGGTAGGTTTTTCTTAATTGTTTTATAATGACGTGATTGCTATCAAAGTAGTGAATTTATATGTGTGTGGTAATTCTGTGAATTATCTAAAGAACGATTTGATTTTGTGAAAATAATAAGAAGTGGATCGTTACATTATGATCATTAGTTGATCATCTCTAGTTGATCCATTAAATTTAATCTAAGACCCTTTATTTATATACTCGTATGCGAGGGTTTAGGCTCGCTGTTGCCAAGTGGGACTGATTATTCACTAAGAAATGTTCTGCTAATTTTTAAAAAGTGTTTTTTTATTATAATATCGAATATGTTTTTGACATATTTAAAAGTGTAAATATGTCAAGAACGTAACATGATATTATTGTTAAATTTAAAGAGCATGTGGATTTGTATCGAGTAGTTCTCATTGGAATATGAAAGGCAATTAGGGCTATTTATAATACCAAGCAATCCGTTTGCATATTTTGCAATAATTGTAATATTTTCACCGAGGAATAGTTCTGGAACTATTTCCCTGCAGGGGTAGGCAGAGAGGACGGACCGCCAAACAACTCGATCTTGGCATACACTTCTTTCTTCATTCACTTTCATACAACGTCTCATACGTTCTCTTCTGTTATTCCGACTTCTGACATGGTCCGACTCGAGTATTTGATTTACTTGATCGTGCCATGTCTTCCTCGGACGTCCCTGGCTTCTTCTTCCATTCACATTTGCGTCATATATTCTCCTTACACTCCTTTCTTCGTTCATTCGCTCTACATGCACAAACCATCGAAACGTCCCTTTCTTAATCTTGCTCACTACGCTTACATCAGCCTTGCATTCTATACGAATCTCAACATTTTTCACACGATCATACGTGGTTTTACCACACATTCATCTCAGAGATCTCATTTCTACAGTATTCTCGAACAAGAACAATAATTATATTACGTTGATATTAACCTTGGGTTATTTTTTAATTATTTTTTTTAAAGAGAAACAAACATTCCCAGGTTACGAATAATCTGACAATATTATAATTTCTAAATTTTATTTCATAACGCACCGACACATAAATCGGCATGCTTTGGAAACAGGTAAAACCGGACAATCGCACAAACCATAGAGCAGACAATCTGTTTATACTTATGATATCTGAAACGGCAAAAACTCTCGAACGGTGAGGATTTTCTAGGTCAATGTAACTGTTTGCTGTGTGTAAGAGTATATATACATATCGGTACAGATCGCATATCTCGATTAGCGGTTCAGTGATTGTCCCTTCAGCAGAGAACGGTCCGTTCGGTAGCTTACACATCTTCTATCTATTATATAAAGAAGAATGTTCCGGGACGCGAGCCGTGTTTATTTGCTTTGTATACAAATCTACAGTTTTACTCCGAGCTAGATGAAATTTTGCACACTTGACCTTAAAAACAAGAGAAACGTCACTGTCTACAGATGACATTTTGAAAAACCACCCCGCCTCCCTATTACACCCCTCAAAGCATAACATGGAACTTGTTTATGAAATTTCGCACACTTGACGTTCAAAATAAGAGGAAAACTACTGGGTAGGGGTAGGGGTAGGGGGTTGGAGTAGGCGTAGGAGTAGGAATATTCAAACTTTACTCCAAATCATTCATAACGCCGGGTATTTCAGCTAGTCTACTATATAAAGAAGAATGTCCAGGGCGGGCGATATTTGTTTGTTTTGTATACAAATCTACAGTTTATCCGAGCTTGATGAAATTTTGAACACTTGACCTTAAAAACAAAAAGAACGTCACTATCTATAAGAGATTTCGAAAAACCATCTCCACGCCCCTGTTCCACCCCTTAAAGCATAATTTTGGTTCTTCTTTATGGAACTTCTCAGATTTAAAAATAAGAAGAAGACTAATGTAAGATAATAAGACTAATAAGACTAGACTAGGTGGGAGTAAGAGTAGGGGTATTCGCAAAGCGTTCCCCGGGCAATGCCGGGTACTTCAGTTAGTAGACAATGAAGCTAAATAAACTAAAATGCAGTGTAAACATAGTGAGTGTAGTGGCAAAGTGTTGTTTCTTGAATTCTAGTGGTAACCCGTGCAGTCTGCTAAAATTAGCACAGGCCGATCGGTACACACCAGTAGTAGTTCCATAAGATGATTGACATTGGTTGAAACCACTGCAATAGCTGTTAGAAATATAAATGAGTACAAAATATAAGTAAATTCATACCTTATTAGTGGGCAGGTCTATGATCACGTACGACAGCAAGACCAGAGGCTGTTCATCGCTGCCCAAGCCAGCCCCCTGCTGTCCCGCCGTGGCGGCCCACACCGCGCACAGCTGCCCCTCGAGCCCTCGCCCCATTGCGGAGTCGCTGCTGCAGCTAGGTGCTTCCTCGCCGATCTCACACTCACCACACCCCCTCAACACACTGGCACATTCACCGGGGCACTGGCTCACTATAGATCACGATAGGTTTACTGAATCACGTTAGCCATGGTACCAACTCCGATCCCTGGGGAAAGCCGGACCAACTGTGGACAAGCAAAACAGTTTTATTAGAACTATTAGTTCACATGTTAACTGTGTTTTGATCAAAGGCGTTATTTCACACCTTTTAAGAAAGAAACTTAGGCCCTAGTGTACGCATACGGTTATGCTATCCATGTCACGGAGGTACAAACAACAAGGCCTATTTTTGCTTTCCAAAAAGCGTGGAATAATACATTTGACCAAAAGACAGATTTTATATTAATAAAACGGTTTTAAACTAAATATTTTTATTTATTTATATTATAATGTTAAGGCTCTAAGAGTTTGTTCTAATTAGTGCCGGGAAGGTTTAGAGAGTTTGAATGAATCCAATATGTAAAACTGTTACTATAACGTTTTAAAATTACTATGAAAAACATTGAACCCGCCATGTTGTATTGAGGTTACCCCATATATATACCCCTCTGGATAGCCTCAGATGACGTTTTAAAAAGAAGTTGGCTTGTTTGGCTAGAATATGTTAAAAATGGAAAACACAAGAACGTACATACTTAAGAACTTTATTATTCACATACATTTTGAAGAAAATAAACGTTTGGAATTAAATAAATTTTCCAATTTATTTCTTTGTTTAGAGACAGTAATAGTCGTCACATGGTATTACTTTCGATGTCAAATCAATTATGGCACCATAACGACTAGCTAGAATTCACAACTTCATAACTTTATTAAAAAAAAAAAAAAATCGATTAAGGCCGGGTACACATCAGCCAGTTAACTGATAACATAGAATAAATACTGGTAAGATAAGGTATCCAAAATTATGAAGATAATAGAATTTGTTTTTATTTTGATTGATTGTGAATAAATGGTTAGAAAATTCGGTAACAAGGTATTGGAGGGCGTGACGGTTAATTGGTATTGTCTTATTTTAATAACAGTGTCATACTTTGTGCAATAGCTTTGTGTTAATTCTCCACCTCGATAGGCGAAGTTTACTGTAAGTATAAACTCTTCAAAACATATTCAGCCTTATGGCGCTGTTTGAGGATTTTATCTGTCGACTGAATTACACAATGGCTACCGACCATCGATATATTTATAAATACCGGAATAAATATTTATCAATTTTTTCAATCATTGAAGATAATATTAACAACTCTCGAAATGAAACATGAAACCGAAAAGACACAGAAAAGAAAAATATATCATACATTCTCTTCTATGTCATGTCTTCTTCTTCCAATCACATTCGCGTCATATATTCTCCTTACTTCGTTCATTCGCTCTACATGCCCAAAACATCTAAGCGCTCATTCACATTTCTACAGCATTCAGTCTACTTTCATCGTTCCTCTGCCAGTTCCATACCGCACTGCCATGCATACTAAATGTATTATTGTTATTATCATAATGTAGAAATGAATCCACGAGGCACAGAGAATCCACTGTCCACGGTCGGCCTTGCAAACGCACATCAGTTTTTTTTTATGTCCAGTCATCCCAGTCGACACACAATAAAACATTAATCTATCGATACTTATTACAGTTTATTATTAATGTTTCTAACGTACACTTCTTGGTGTTAAATTGGATTCGGACCTTTCGTAATAGGACTGTAAGCAGCGGTTTTTTTTTCACCTAAGACAACTCAAGTCAGTCTGTAGAAACTTTCCCACGGAGACAACAAAACTATTGACAAAACAAACCTATGAAGTCTCACGTCTCGATTACTGTAACGGCATTTATGCCAGCAGTCCTAAATACCAAACTAACAAACTTCAATCCGTTTTTAGTGCTGCAGCAAGACTAACTACTCTCTAAACCTTCCCGTCACTGATAAGAACAAACTGTGCTGTTTTCAGCGAAACCGGTCGAGTAATTTTCGAGAAGATCGAGGACAAACGGACAAATATTCATGTTTAAATATAAAGACTATAAGGTTTAATTCATGGTCATATTTTCTGGTCAATGTTTTAGTTAACGGCACATTAATTCAATGTTTAATTAAATAAATGAAGTTTCGTAAAAATCATTTAACCTTAAAATATTTTACCAAACGTTTCGTTATTTTTTAGAGTTCCAAGCTTTTAGAAATTAGACTGTTGAACAGAGAACTTTTGAAAGAAAACTGATGTCGCCAATTTACACGAGATGTTTTTACTCATAGGCCCCAAATAGGCTAATTAAATTGATAGTCTCTGGAAGAAAACATTTCGATGTTACATAATAATTATACTATTTTAAGATTCTTTTACCGTATTTATTTAAGTATCTGGGAATTACAAGTGCATCCACTATTTTGTTATATTCAGACTGAGATGTATGCTCACTCACAATTTTAAGACAATATATTATATCATATTATTATTATTATTACTTACTTATGACTATTTACTTATTACCATTTACTTATTATTACTTACTTATTATTACTTGTTATTTTTTTTACCTACCTATTATTATTTATTAATTACTATTTACATAATTTTATTTAATTATTATTATTTACCTATTTTTATTATCATCTACTTATTACTATTTACTTATTAATATTTACTTAATATTATATGCGTATTATATTATACGCTTATTACTATTTACTCATTATTATTTAATTATTATTATTTATTTTTTATTATTATTTACTTATTAATATTCTTGTATTATTATTTACTGATTATTATTTGGTTATTATTATTTACCTATTATTATTTACTCGCTACTTCTTGTTAACAAAAATATGGTCACCCTATGATTGTGGCTAATTGGAGCACAGATACTTTATGATAGTTATTTGGGTTACAATGAAATTATTATTGTTGTGATCTATAAATTATAATATATCGTTTCACTAAAATTGTGTTTCCGCTCATCTCAACACAAGAGATCCTAGTGAGATGAGTGGCTAATGTTATGTAAAGCCGCTCATCTCAACACAGGACTGTCCTAGTGAGATGAGTGGCTAATGTTATGTAAAGCCGCTCATCTCAACACAGGACTGTCCTAGTGAGATGAGTGGCTAATGTTATGTAAAGCCGCTCATCTCAACACAGGACTGTCCTAGTGAGATGAGTGGACTAATGTTATGTAAAGCCGCTCATCTCAACACAGGACTGTCCTAGTGAGATGAGTGGCTAATGTTATGTAAAGCCGCTCATCTCAACACAGGACTGTCCTAGTGAGATGAGTGGCTAATGTTATGTAAAGCCGCTCATCTCAACACAGGACTGTCCTAGTGAGATGAGTGGCTAATGTTATGTAAAGCCGCTCATCTCAACACAGGACTGACCTAGTGAGATGAGTGGCTAATGTTATGTAAAGCGCTCATCTCAACACAGGACTGTCCTAGTGAGATGAGTGGCTAATGTTATGTAAAGCCGCTCATCTCAACACAGGACTGTCCTAGTGAGATGAGTGGCTAATGTTATGTAAAGCCGCTCATCTCAACACAGGACTGTCCTAGTGAGATGAGTGGCTAATGTTATGTAAAGCCGCTCATCTCAACACAGGACTGTCCTAGTGAGATGAGTGGCTAATGTTATGTAAAGCCGCTCATCTCAACACAGGACTGTCCTAGTGAGATGGGTGGCTAATGTTATGTAAAGCCGCTCATCTCAACACAGGACTGTCCTAGTGAGATGAGTGGCTAATGTTATGTAAAGCCGCTCATCTCAACACAGGACTGTCCTAGTGAGATGAGTGGCTAATGTTATGTAAAGCCGCTCATCTCAACACAGGACTGTCCTAGTGAGATGAGTGGCTAATGTTTGTTTGTTGGTTTGTTTTTTTTTTTTTTTGTAAATCCATTATGAACAAATAATAGATTTACAGAAGAGTATAGTAGTTATTCAGGTACTCCATGCTTTTGATTATATTCAGCTTTGTTTAAGAGCAATTGATCAATAGAATATTGTATATTTTGAACTAAAATGATATCTGTTTTTGTTGAATGTCCTCATGTAGTTATTGCGTATTTTTATAAAAGATTCCGCCAATGACAACTATTCTTAAGGGAATTTCGTGGAAGAATTTTTTTAGTTTATAACTTCTACTCACTATCATATCTCTAAGCCATTTGCAAACTTTTTGTAAATGACTATCCCAGTGAATTGATTATGACAAATACAAATTTAAAGAGCAGAAAAATTGTTGATTCTTACGCTTGGAACGAGGCGCAAATGTTAAACACTTTGTAAATACCGCGCAACAGTCCCACAGTCAGACGACGATTTCATATCGATTTTACAACAAAATAAATGAGAATTCGCCCCACGATAGCAACAATGGCGGATATTGTCTATGGATCGGCATTCCTAAATGTCAAACGTCAAACGTACATACGAATAAATTGGAAATATCGAATGAATGTTTACGAAGATATCATAATATTAAATACACTCACATGTACTTTTTGACACTAAAAATGGAGTTGATTGGGCAATGAGATCTTTAGCCACAACTCGCATTGCAATGTTATTGATAACTCGTGATATTCTGAACTCTCTGAATTCCGTTTCGCCCTCCTAAAGACGTCCCTAAGACGCTCTTACACGATACTTTTTTCGTCCAGTTTTCATGTGGATTGTCTTTACAGAGAGCTGATTTAGTGATCCGGCTCACTAAACCGAGCCGCTTCGCCCACCACTAGTTTACTGTAGAAAGGCATTAAAATGTATAGTTTATTTCTCAGTGAAATAAAAAACGTACCTAGAAAAAGCATATTTAGAGTAAGATGTAAAAACTATGTCCCATGCGGTGGCGGAGAAGTGCCCTGAAAAAGTGCATTCATCCTTCCAGGAACATGCCTGTAGCGCTACAGTATCTTGGTAGACGGAATAGTTGGCGATATGCATTATTGTAGGTTACTCTTGTCTTTTGCCATTGAGATGCGGTATAATGCACCCACAGTTCTGACGTATACAGAGATGTGCAGAATGTGTTGAACAGTATTCTTTTGACGTTTGCGCTGTAAAAGTGAAAACGCCTTAACAGCATACCTGCTCTAACGGATATCGTTCTCCTTTGTCTCTCCATATCCTCGATGAATTATTGAATTACGACATTACTTCGTCGCAAGGCACGTAATTATTTTCCCACATTTTTTCCAGGGGGCCCCAAAATTTAGCCCGCAGGCTTTCACAGATTCAACTTTCCTTTATCTCACCACTCAGGTAATGGGCAGGTACTTACTAAACCGACATGTAGTTAACTACCTAAATAATAACCAAAAACTGGTTTACCAAATGGTAATTTAGCTATCTGCTAAAACTCAGTGGCGGCTGGGACAATATTTAATTTAATTTATTTTATTCAAGTTTAATTTCTAGAACTCATTTTTTGTTCCCCTCTTCTAGAAACTTTGCAGTGTAATAAAACCATTAAAACAACCGTCAATTTACTCATAAATTAATAAGAGCATTGGTAATAAAAATCAAAACATTATTTATAAGTGCCAACATAGAAATAATATAAATATATCGTCTGTAAGTGGCTTCCTCCCAGTTTGATAATGCCTTCGGAAGGCGAAACAGCTGTCAAGTGTAATAATGATTACCTAGCAGAACTTGTTTATAAATAAACTTTTTTTTTTTAAATTGACGATACGGAAAATAAAAAAAGGTATCATTGGCATGTGGGAATAGAATACAGGACCTCTGTCTTACCGGGACAACTCTCTAACCACTGAGCTAATGAGACCTGTTCATTTTACGTCTTTTTTATCAATACAATGCTTCAAATTTAAGACTTAACAATATTATACTGAATTAATTCCCACATTATTGGCTGCTGTCTTTTTGTATGATAACAAAGTTCTACTCGAATTCATTTGCAATCTTGATAGTGTCTCGGATAAGTCTAGACTTGTAGAAAAGTCAATAGATGTCTCATATAAATAAAATAAAAAAATCAGATAGGCATATCTGAGACACTATCTAGATTACAAATAAATTCGAGTAGATCTTTGCAATCGTACAAAAAATGTGACATTTAATTGAGGACAATATAAAGTCTTGAATTTGAATTATGATATCGATAAAAATTACGTAAAATAAACAGGTCTCATTAGCTCATTGTTTATGATACTTTTTTCTTTCCGTGTCTTTTTCTGCTTCATATTTCATTTGAGATTTGTTAATATTATCTTTTTCAATGATTAAATATTAAACTAAGGTTAACAACTTTTTTTCTAGCTATTTTGGGGACCGGAAACAATTTGTGTTACATAGAGTATTCACATCTAGTATATTTTCTGTGTGATCAGGAGTACCCCAAGGCTCTAATTTAGGCCCACTCCTCTTTTCCATTAACGATATTTCAGAAGTTTTTCTGTATTCTAGATATACTTTCTTCGTTAATGACATAAACCTATTCTTAGAAATATTAACTTTAGAAGTCTGCAATCGACTCCAGTCAGATATGGATAGAATTGTAAATTGGGGTAAAAGGAATAAGATTAAACTCAATATATAGAAATGTTTAATTTTGTTATTCACTAGGGCGTGGCCTTCCCAATATTACCGGTATACAATGAACGCCCGTTGTTTAAAGCATGTCTCCACTATGAAGGATCTTGGGATCATGTTTGATAGTAGGCTGATATTTAATGCTCATATCGAGATGGCTTGTAGATTTTTTACCCAGGTTATTATCATTTTATTCAATTCCTTAGTAAGAAGTAGACTTGAGGGTGGATCGGTAATTTGGAGCCCACATCAAGTGAAGTATTTCCTCGTGCTGGAGAGAATTCAGAAGAAATTTCTGAGATTTATCTGCCTGAGGAGTATGGCTATTGGCTACTGGCCCTGGCTCTATCCTACCGAATTTCTACTGGGTTAACTTGGAATGAACTATCTACGGATCAGAAGGGATGTGCACATTCTTACACGTTTCTTCAGACTGGTTCGTGGACGGTTTTAAAACCCGGCTATCATGGAGAGCATTCATTTCTATGTTCCCAATGTTTATCCTTTTCACCGACAGCATATAGACTGTTTTATCTCCCGGCTGCAGGACCAACTTCATGGTCATGCCGGTGGGGAGAGCAATATTGTTGTTGAACAGAATTGATTCGGATATCGACATATCATCGACGAGGCTGCTTTCAAACGGCAAGCTTTGTTGCTGCTAGCATAAAATTTATCTACTTGTTTAATTCATTGTAATAATTATATTTATTACAATGTCTTCAAAAACGCCTTCAGTTGGTTAATTTGTAAAGTAAATAATAAATAAATTGGAAAATAATTAATGTACGAATTAAGCTTGGGATGTTTCAAACTCCATCACATTATTTTGATGATGGTAAAATTTTACGTGTTCTGGCAATTGGAACCATTGAAATATCTATGGTTGCATTTATTTCTATCAAAATATGGATCTAAAATTTGCATTTTTTTTTTAAATTATTGTTTGACGGTCTCCGAGGTTAAGTGGCTACGATTCTCGGCTACGACTCCAGAGATCGCGGATTCAAATCTCGGCGTGCTTAAGTAAGTTTTATTTGATAAAATTGTGTTATTTCACATTTTATTAATTTAAAATAATATGTTGTATATTTCCGAAACGTTCCAGAGTGGTAGAAACTCTCAGTATCGCCCTGGTGAAAAACCACCATTCAGAAATGAAACGTTGCTTGAAATGGCTTCATCCGTCTTTGGTGACCAGATCTGAATACCTTCAGCTTCACAGCATACCCCAATTGGGTATGTCATAGTCTCACGGGCTCGAGACGGTTGGGGGCAGTTGGGACACGCGCGTGGTACTCACATAAAAAATTCTTAACTTGCTGTGTTCAAATTTTAACATTGCCCTTCTAAAATCCGGTGAAACGCATGTGATAATAAAAAAATTATTGCCGAATCAAAGCCTCCTAAGAATTTTTTTTCTTATCATTCACTACCTAACTTTAGTCAAGTAATAATAACAATATAAATCTCGGTTCTCTACCACGATTAAAGTGACGAGCCGCCACTGACAGCCTTGCCAGACATTACTAGAAAACATGTCCAATTAAATAAAAGCGTATTGGCCGGTGCAGGTGTGGTACAGTTAGAGTAGCTATTGGCTAGTACTAGAAATTTGGTATGAATTTAATTAACAGTTCCCACCGGAGCTTGAAGCGGGATATTCCGACAGGCACTATCCTCGTCTGCATGTTATCTACCATTGCTAATACATATCCCATCCCTAAACAGTCAGTCTTTCTTCCAACATTTAATCTGGGCTTCTCCAAGACCCGTATTAATAAATCCCTTCCCTCAGCCCCCTCCTTAACCCGCCTCACAACGTTAAAAGTGAGTTTGAACGAACGAACATTACATATACAAGTAAATGAATTAAAAAATATACTTTGTATTCACCACTTTATTAATATACACAGATCTACATGTTTCGAAAGCGATGTAATAATGTATTCTATATATTCCTGATGAAGAAAGCATCGCTTTCGAAACATGTAGATATCTGTGTATAATAATAAAGTGGTGAATACAAAGCATATTTTTTAATTAATTTTTAATAATAACGCCACGAAGTGAATACCAATCGTTTGAAGAAATTATAGAATATTACATACATTGTTTTATTTTTATTTTTATTTTATGAGAGAGTTACGAATAACCCGACAATATTTTAAAATCATCTACTACCAATCACACTAATGTTGCTTGTGTCGTGATGGAGGACTTATCCAATCGAGGAATTGAAATCACGACGCCTGTGTGGGACCAAGACGCGATGATCAAATATTAATGCTTGTAATGGCAGATTTGGATAGCCAGATTAATTTCCATCGTACCTCTGTCTCATCTTCTTCCCCTTACACCAGTTGGAGATGCCATAGTCCCACTGGCTCCTGCATGTTGAGACTCTGCTGCGGTAATAATAAGCGAACTGATCTAAAGGCGACCACAACAAAAACTAATTATACTTTTTTGTATAACAACTAAAAATACTTGCAGAACTTAATAATAACATTATTAAATTTGATTTACATTAAATTTAAAAAAAAATTAAATGGTGTTCTACGAATTAAACACAAAAACAATTAATAATTAACTATGTTTGTATAACTAAAATTGTATTTGTCACTGAAAATAATTTATATATATATACTAACTATAGTACCGTCGCCCCCACTGCAAAGATAAGTATGTTAATGTACACGTTTTTACTAATGAACGAAATCCGTGTACAAATTAGATATAATTTTATATTCAATAACAAAAACAGGAAAACCATTTGGAAAAACAACTTATATCACTATAGTTACTTATATGTGTTTTTTAAATATCCACAATGCAGTGGCGTGCAGGCCATAATGGCTTAAAATCTGTGTCTCTACCATAAGTAAAATATCGAACCAGAAATAGAAATTGAAAAATTAACAAATGGGTAATAATTTGTGATTAACTAATTTAACTAATCTCTGCTATATATATAAAATGAATGTTCGTCTGTCTGTTCTCGATTTTCTCGACAATTACTAGACCGGTTTCTCTGAAAATACCACTCTAGTTAGCCACAGATTACATATTCAAAGGAACAAGGTTTGTTTGGGTAGAATATTTTTAAAATGGAAAACCCAAGTAGGTACCTACTTAAGAACTTTATTATTTAGATATATTTTGAAAAAAATAAATGTTTGGAATGAAATAAATTTTCAAATTGTTTCATTGTCTCATTTCAGATAGTAATAGTCGTCACACGGCACTACTTTCGCTGTCAAATTAATGATGGCATCCAAATTCAGAACTTCATAACTTTATCAACAAAAAAAAAGAATTCAAACAATTATTTTATAAAATAAAATACAAATCACGGAAAAAAATATAAATATTTCCCCGGCCGAGAATCGAACCCAGATCTTCCCAGTACTTCTGGAACGAATCCGAAGTAATGGCCGATCTCAACATTGGCCAGTTTAAATGTACTATCAATTCGTACCCGAATCTGAAAACATAGCGATGTACGCCACTGGCACAAAATCCATGGAACAATGTGCAACATCTCCAAATAAATATCAAATGGATACATATAGGTATACTAGCTGACGTGTACCCGGCCTTGCTCGAGGTTATGAATGGTGTGGAGTAATGTTTTGAGATTGTGAATTCTAGTAAACTGGGTGTAATTTAAGGGAAAAATAAAATAATGGACCAATAAACTACTAACTATTTGCTGCACCTTCTTCGGCCTGCATTCCTTAGTTTCGTCGTCGGCTCATAAAACCGATTGATACGTAACTCAATCTCATCAATATTACCCAATAATATTATCTTTTTTTTAGTACTCAATTTTAATGGCAATTTTTTTTTCTTCATAACACCCACCAGTACTTATCAAACACATATACATAATCTATTTAAACTTTTTCTAGATATATTGTATTACCATACTATGTCAATACTAGCTTTTTTCCTTTCTATTTTTGTATAATGGCAAGAATATGAACTAAACTTGTCCATCGGTTTGTGTTTTCAGTGGTTGATATAAAAAACGTTTATTTTTCTATGTTCCATTAATACCTACATAAGTGTTTATGTAAATGTTATATTAAGTCTGGTTGGATTTTGAACTTTGGTTTCGAAAAAAAACAGTTACGAGGTTAAGGTACCTATTCATTGTATTGAATATACAGGGTTATTCAAAATGATGGACTCAATTTCATACCGCTATATTTCCTTAATTTATTTATTTGATTATTCGCCCATCTGGGCTTTTACATGGATTTTAGAACATAATATAAAGAGCTATCGAAAATTACAAATACATAGAGATTCTAAACCATAAAGTAATGAACAATCTTTTTCAAATGTTTAACAGTGACATAAAATAGAAAACCAAAACAATATTATAAAACAAATCATTATCGCTACACTATCCAATCTACAATCTACAATATATGGAGTCAGCAAATACATCAACAACACCTCGAAACCTGTTGACCAGATCATGCAACCTATTGGTTAATGAATGAGACTGATAGTTGGTTGTGCAAGTGTTGCAGAAAAATGTGACAGTTTGTCTTGTGTTCCTCGTCGTTACATTTACTTTAATAGTGGCGAGTATGGCAGGGCTGTCAATTAGGTTGTTAAAGATTCTATGTAATACAACAAGGTCTGACATAATTCTCCTGTCCGACAGCGTAATCAGGTGCAATCGATTCATCAAACTTACGTAATTGATATTTTCAATTGTAATTTTGAGTTTAAAATTTGCATACCTCAGAAATTTGTGCTGAACCCGTTGTTAGAGTGTACTTCATACAAAGGGGACCAAATAGGTGAATTATTTTCCACTTGTAACTAATGTAACTAATGAAGTGTAGAACATTCTCATACAGTCTAAAGACTTGAAATCTATTAAAGTTCTTCAAAATAAGCCAAGCATCTTTGAAGCCTTGTTAATTAATTGTTTTTGTGTTTAATTCGTAGAACTCCATTTAATTTTTTTTTAATTTAATGCAAATCAAATTTAAAAAATAAAAATAAAGTTCTTTTTGTAATAATCCAAAAGATATTTACATAAATTAACAACTTCTGGACATGTTCCAGCCGAGATCAATTATGTACCACAATTAAATACCAGTTAGAAAATTACACACGCAATTTTTTTTTAAATCCCTTCATTAACTTCAAATTTATAACCCTTAAGTATAGAAACTTTACAGTGTAATAAACCATTGAAATAATCGTCAATTTACACGCAAACTAATAAGGCAATGGTAATAAAAATTTAAACTTTTTATGAGGTTCATTATAAGTACCTACATAGAAATTATATAAATAGATCGTCTGTAAGTGGGTTCTCCACAGTTTGATAATGCCTTCGGAAGGCGAAACAGCTCTCACGCATAATAATAATTAATTAAAAGTCCTTTTTTTTAAATAAACGGTTTATTTAACTGAATTATAATGTTTACAGAATTTTATCACTGATTAAAATTTTTTGTTTACATTTGTAATTTATTCTTACAATATTATTTTTGCATGTTTATTATTTGTCTATTATTCTTGTTATTATTTTTTAGTATACCGTATATCCTGATGAGGGAAGCTTCGCTTCTGAAACATCTCAATATTTATATATTAAACGGTTGTATTAATTTAGTATGTCTTATTTATTTTATAATTAATATTAGTTATTATCAAATTTTAAAAACTATAAATTAATAAAAATATATATTCACTATCTCTATTTGAAACTCTGGGAAGAAATTACTTATTGCTTATTTTTTATTACTCGGGGCCGGTTTTATAACCATCCGTTCGTAACGCTTGATACCATTTTTAACTAATATTTGGTCTACCGCCCGATTTCGTCGTTTTATAAATGTTCGTCAGATTACCGGTCGTTTGACAGCTGCCAGTTGCTGCCCGATGATCGCTTATTTGAAACCGTGCACCATTTTAATTAAAAAGACAATATATAATTTGCATTGGTGAAATGGATTTCTCATCATAGCAATGACAGTGGTGACAAGCGAATGGCAATTATTCAAGATAAATAACGGACGGATAACGGTTCGTTACGTAACAGAAGTTTGGTAGTTCTATTTGTGACCGACCCTTATTTGAATATTGTTTTAAGTATAGTGGGATTAATGGAAATGAGACTTATAGACTGAATGCTATCAAAATAAGATCCCCGGGACATATGTGAATAAAACCATGTATGACTGTTAAACGTGTGGAGATCCGGAAAGATTCCAAGGCTGAGCGTAATGAAACGCTTATATGGTTTAGGCATGTAGAGCGGATGAACGAAGAAAGGAGTGTAAGGAGAATAATATACGAACCTAAAGTGAATGGTAGATATCGGAGACGTCCGAGGAAAACATGGCACGATCAAGTCTCCACGCGGAAACGGCGTGATGATTTTAATATTATTTTCAGTAATCCCGGTGGCAGACCACTAATCACAGTTGTAACATCAGATTTAACAGCTTTAGTAACCAGATCTGGATAGCCAGGTGCTTTCCAACCATCCACTTGTTCAGTAACATTTCGTGTCGCCTCACAACAACATTCCCCAGAGGTGCCAATGACCCACTGGCTCCGGTCAATGTAACTCTTGACTATAATAAATAAATAATATCCCAAGATAAATGACGTATCTACCCCAGAAGAAGTAAGGACCTATTTTGTAACAGGTATTAACAAGGAATGTATACCGCACACAGGCAAGACAAGACACGGAATACACAGGTATTGGTGGTAGGCAGGTACGGGTAGAGCTAGCTGGAGTGCCGTTATCTCGTATGAGAAGTTACCTCAAGAAATGTACAGGTATAATTATATTACTGGGGACGGGACTAACCTCAAATAACGCCAAACGGGTTTGCTGCTACGTCGAACTTAATCACGGCCTTCTAACTTCCAAATCACCACTAAAAAACTCATTTACAACTACGAAATATTATCCTAGATTCAATGTGCAAAGTTTGGACAGCAAAAAACACAGAGATTTTATAAAATTCGTAGGAAAACAACCATTTTATGAACGTTTTATTGTAATTTGGTAGCGTTCGATGTGAAATGTTCATAATTCATTCGACGAACTAACCTTTTACCTGTGTTTTTATGTCTTTGAATTATTCAAAGTTCGACTTTGTGACTGCTTGACATTTGAAATCGTACAAGCTTGTTTTTAAAAATGGCATAAAATTTGTGTAAAATCTACTTGTGGCTCTGTTACTATAGTAATGGACAACTTTTTAGTTTTATTTTGGCACGTGGTTTTACGAATTGCCATACAATGCGTGGTTTGTGTACAAATAATAATCATGGCTTATCGCTTTCCACACAGGTACGCCTGTCGCCTGTATTACCTTATCTAAACGATCACTCAAACTATAGATTTTGCAGGTTAGGAATATATTGATATGTGTTTTCGTTATGCAACGTTTGCAAACACAGTAATTCTGCTCCAAGCCTGTACAGACGTATCTAAGTTCGGGTGTTAGGAAAAAAAACTCGTTTGGATTGCGAAGTGGCCGCTGCTTCGTGAACTTTGGCCAAAGCGTTGCGCACTTACAATGTTTACACATTAGACCGAGTGAAACCTGGCTAATGAGTTTGGGCTTGTAACATATTTAATGGCGCACACCGGATATAGTTATCCAATGAAATACCTGAGCCGGAACGTATTAGTTTAATAATAATAATAATAACAAAAACACAGGTGAACTACAGTGACACAGTAGCTTGTTTCAGACGTTCTGTTGTCGATGATTCAAAGTACGGATACAATCACGAAAGAGACATAGTATTTACGAGTTTTGAAGACAGGTTTTAGTAGTCCTGCCACGTGTAAAGGTAAACCTGGCTTACACACCTGAGTTAAGTTCCGCTTGCCTGGCTGCAGCGGTTCTTGAAGCACTTTAACTTCTTAAACAATCTCTAAGTTCGATGCGAGAACAGAAGTAAACACTCGGAAAACACGCAGCGTTACACAATCCTCTGGGTTTCCCGCGTTCAGAGCATACCTTCACGGCGTAAACGAATGCGAATCGTATGCTTTGGACTATGGAGAATTATAAACTCACAAACAACGGGATTTATTCAAGTTTCACTCCGCGGTCAGGATGTGTTCCCAGTTGGCTTTCCACTCGGGTTTTAATACAATCCTAGCGTCGTTCAACAGCAATTTTTTCAAAAACTTCGCGATTTTTTGGACTATTTTAAAAGCGGCACAGTTGCGTTAATCCTGGACCGATCTGGATGAGGTTTGGACAGGCTTGAAGCTGGAGAAATGCGCTTCTCGAAACGTTTTAGTGTTGATTTGAATATATTACAATACTCGTGCCGTGGTGCGCGGCGCTCGGCCACGGTTCGACTGAGGCGGACACAGGTGGGACAGATAGAGGGGGCCGCTCACCAGGTGAAAATCGACGTTGCCAAATCTACTGTTAAAAGGAGGGGACCGAATATAGATAATAATAATTATAAACGTCATGTAAATAATAATTTTTTTTTAAGTTTTTTCATAATATCTCCACAACCGTGCGAAATGGAAGGCTGAAACTTCGCCATGGTTTTAATTGAGGGAAATTTGATGCTAGGATTTTTAAAAATATTTTTCAATGCCTTAATATGCATAAATGTAATGTAAGTAATAAATGACTCAAAGCAGTAAAGCAAAAGGATAAAGAAAGCTAAACATAACGGCAGTAATAAAAACCTAACTAACTTACTCAATATCACGCCGTTTGATCACAGGGGTAGGCTGAGAGGATAAACAGCCACATCACTCTGTCTTGGCACACGCTTCTTGTTTCATTCACATTCATGCATCGTCTCATATATACGCTTCTGTTATTCTGACATTGGCAGTCTGGAGCCAGTGAGACTATGGCATCCCGAATTGTGGTATGTTGTGAGGCTGAAGGTATTGAGGAGGAGAAGAAGGAAGGCGGGAAAGTACCTGGCTATTCAGATCTGATCACCAAACACGGCTAAAGCCATTTCAAACAATGTTTCGATCCTGAATGGTAGTATTTGACCAGGGCGATACCGACAGTATCTACCATTCTGGAACGTGCCGCCAAACACTACATATTATATTAAATGAATAAATTGTGAAATAATATAATTTAATCAAATAAAATTTATTTGCGAACGCCGGGATCTGAACCCGCGACCTCCGGATTCGCAGCCAAGGATTGTAACCACTTAACCACGGAGATCGTCAAGATGCATATCTATCTACCTAATTGAATTTCAAACAACGATGGATTAACACTTCACAAATATTTAACTAAGTACGCACATAGAAAACGTAACTCACGAATAAGGTTAAATACACGTAGAAAAATCTGATAGAAAGGATTTAAATGGATAATTTGAATATTAACTTGAATTATGATTGAACAGAAGGATCAAAATGTTTGATAGAAACTGTGTAGATATTAAGGTGAAAATTATAATGTAAAAAAAAAATATATATATGTGGAATAATTTTAGAAGGACTTTTTAATAAGGCCTCTGAAGTTGGACAATGTGATTTGTCCGAAACGTCACGAGTTAAAAAGTCCTTCGATGGACTACATTACGCGGGTAAACCGAGAAAATTATTCTACATCTTACACCCGTGAAAATCTCAACCATAACATAATAATATACAGGCACCTGTTGACAAGCCACGTTGATTGGCTAACAGGACCTTATTGTCCGTGTCTTGCTTCATTTTTTTACAATAAAAAGTAATAATGATGTGATTTATTCATAATATTGACTTATTCGGGGGTTATCAACCTTTCTTATTCCCGGGAAAAACACAATACAATCCGCGCACAAACCTAACTGATTCGATCCTCTTCAAATAAACGCTGACTTAGTTCTCTAAACGGTTCAACTTCTAAAAAGAACAATGAATACAATCATATGCGAGTACTAGATTTTACCTGTAAAAAATCACGAGATGTTGACTTGCCAAAATGAAAACTTTGAAATTTGGTTTCCACAGAATCAAAAAAAAAAAACAATTTAACAATCTACTACAATAATGTATCATACATGTCCTGTTTGGGTCACAAAGATATAAAAAAAATAAAAATTCTACGTAATAATAATAATAATATCGTCCGGGCGGTGTCCGTTTGTTTGTTTTGTATACAAATCTACAGTTTTATTGCGAGCTTGATGAAATTTCGCACACTTGACCTTCAAAACAAGAGGAAGATCACTGTCTATATATGATTTCGAAAAACTATCCCTATCCCCCTTTCCTACCCCTTAACACTTCCTTTACGGTGCTAGAAAATTTTGTGTATTTTAAATTTTGTGTATTTTAAATTGGATAAACAGAAATAATTTTAAATGACCGCCGGCTAGTACTAACGACCGCGCATGGTTGCACGGTGAGAGAAACCCCGTACCCTTCTCTCTCACCACCAGATAAATTTTCAACGCACGCAGCCGTGCGTACATATAAACTTTTTTTTCCGGATTATCGACAAAACTTTTTTTTTTGTTGCGGTTCATAAATACTTTTTACATATATTTTTATTATTTTATTCAA
This sequence comes from Halesus radiatus, assembly GCA_022606495.2. NCBI lineage: Eukaryota > Metazoa > Arthropoda > Insecta > Trichoptera > Limnephilidae > Halesus > Halesus radiatus. The sequence goes on along the minus strand of JAHDVE020007945.1, from coordinate 39,237 downwards.
TACATAAATGAAATGCTGAGGAACACCTAAAATATAAACTCTGTGTTTATTATATTTACAGCGATATTTGAATAATTAAATACATGTCAAATCAGCCGACAGCACCGGCCAGGAAGAGTTAAAGCAGAATTTTGGTGCTTCTTGGTGAAATTTTGCAAACTTGACGTTGAAAAGAAGATGAAAATCACTGGGTAGGAGTGGGGTTAGGGGTAACCTATCAAAATCTCAAAACCATTCATAACCCAGGGCAACCTCGGGTACTCGGATGCTAGTATAGAATAAAAACAATCGCCTTGTTAAATAATTATTATAGGTATTTACTTTATAATTTATTTGTATTTGAAAAGCATTATTATTAAATTTGTTACTTTTCCACATTAGTACCAATTTATAAAATGTCTCACTGTACACAAAGGTTAATTACGCTGTTTTCCTAACAGTCTACTGTTTTTGACAACGGATTAGCGGTGCCTTTGAATTCCAGTGAATTTTGCTGCGGCCAATTTTATTATGTATGCCAACACGATAAGGAAATGTTCAATATGACAGAATAAATAGAAATTAATGGAGGACAATGCAATCGTTTAAATGGCTTTCAATGGCGACACTAAGATGGTGCAAAGAAAAAAGAATGTAACTTTAGAAAAGCACTATGGTCCAAGTGCACATTTTTCGCCTTATTATTTATTACACGAAATCAGTGGTAGGTAGTCAAAAAAGGAAAAATGGTTAGCAAAGGTGACCTACAGGGTGCTTTTATTTTACTATTTTTTTTTTAATTTTTAATTATCTAAGGCGCGGTATTTAAAATGCAATTAATATTAGAAGGTTTAAACTTAGTTTTTCTGTATTGAAGCTATGGCTTATTTCTAATAAGTAATGAATTAAAAATAATATAAACATTAATAATGTATTAAACTACGTTCGTCGATGAATATATGTACGAGTATATGGCTCGTTCCAGAGTGGCAGATACTCTCAGTATCGCCCTGATGAAAGGTCACCAATACGTTTCGAAACGTTACTTAAAAATGCTTTAGTCGTATTTGGTTACCAGATCTGAACAGCCAGGTACTTCTCAAACTTCCTCATCCCTATCTCCTTCCCCTCCCTAATCCCTCCATTATTGTGCGATGTTCTCAAGAAACAAACAACAATAAATAATAATGGATAAATTCGAGCACAGACTGCCGGCTTCTATGCTGCCTCCTACAATGTTGCCAGACATCCCCAGGTGAGATAGGTAGGTAGGTAGGTAGCGGTGGGTAGGTACCGCGGTGGTACCTCACGCACACAGAGACGAGAGGCCGACTCTGAAGCCATCCGTGATCCCAGCTATCTTATTATGTTGCTATAGGTTCGTCCAACTGGGGGGACCATCACTTTGATATAAAACTTGAAACTTTTATATTTATTTTTTTATAGAAACAAATACTAGTTTGCTACAGTTGGAAATAATTCTTAGATAATAAATTTACATAGTGGGAACCCATGATATGTTTCCTTGTAATGTCTTAGTTATACATTGAGTATTTACCGGGGGAAATGTATAGTGTGTAAGTATGTATGTATATGTGTCTGTGAGAAGTGGTGATCTACATATTATAGAAGTAATGCCATATGTATGCGCATTGAGCAGTTTATATAATAGTCAAGATGATCCTTTTAAATGTGGCCAGTGAAATCGAAAAAATGTTAATGTTAGATTTGTTTAGGTTAATATTATTGAATGAATGAAGAGCACCGTTAATTTGTGAATTTGCAGGTGCATTTGTTTTGTAACTATGCGTGTGGAATAGTGTTATGGCGGACACGTCTCAGAGGTATATTGAAATTAATTAGGGACAGAAGCTCGGTAGTGTCGACATTATTATTTAGAATTCTATGTAGAAATGTTAAATCAGCTACTGTTCGCCTTTGTCGCAAAGATTGAAAGGTACATTTATTTTTATTTTTTTATTGTATAATATTAATTATATACAGTGGGAACTTATACCCGCTAAGCCACTGCAAGTAGCTTGTCAGCAGAAGTTTATTTCAACAATATAATATAATACAACAATAAATTACAATCATCATACAAATATAAGGCAAAAATTATTATATTTAGGCGCATGCATCTTGTGCTGTACATAAGTTGAGAAAAAAAAAATTAAAGAGAAAAAATAATGGTAAAAACATTACAGATTTGTTATTGAGATACTAGAGTCCAATCTTATAACACCGATTTAAATAATATTATAAAAATGTCAATATCATAAAAAATATCAACATTATAAAAACATTAATGTTACAAAAATATAACTATTACGTAAATATCAGAAATATCAAAGCATCTGTAAGTATTAAACAGATTAAGAAATAAAAATTTAAAAGATATATACATAAAACAGCAGTACAGGTTGGTTACAATGAGGATAGACTTAAATATAATAGTAACACCGTAACAGTAAGTACACCAGATATCTAGGAGCTATACAACCAAGGAGACCGTCATATTTGTTACCATCAATACACAAGGTTACTTTCCAAAAGCCAACACTTTAACATCAGAGAGAATTTCATCATAGGACAATTGTTTTTAAATTCGTACGGAAATTTGTTAAATATAAATGGTACAATGTATTCAAGGGTTCGTTGACCATATTTATTTTGAAATATTGGCACTATCATTCCTATATTTTGTGTGAAACGTGTATTGTGTACATGATCCACCACTGCCTTATACGGACTTTCAGATATATGTTGCAGTAGAATTTTATGCCACAAAAGACCACGAACAGGTAATACATTAATTGATTTGTACATGATATCAATGTCTCGCCTTTGCTTAAAAACTGTTTTACTTACTAACAATTTTACCATGGCGTTTTGAATCAGCTGTAAATGTTTTATGTTGGTCTTACAGGAGTGTCCCCAAGAAGTTATACCATACCTTATAGTCGATTCTGCTAGAGACAAATAAATTAGTTTCATAGTTTTTATAGGCACATATAATTTTACCTTATGGAGTCTTCCTACAATGGCTCGAAGTCGCTTACAGAGGTTGGAAATTTGTACGTCCCATTTCATATTACAATCCACCGTAACACCTAGTAAAAGTTATTGTTATATGTTTATTTTAGCGACGCGTGTAACAGGTATTCCAGTTGTTTTTTAAGCCCGGCTTAAGAGATATTTATGTTCGTCAAGTTATTCTGACAATCCAATCTGATTCATAACATTCCCGAGGTGACCGGATAACTCAAAACACGAATAAATCGGCACACTTTTTAAATATGACGTAAATTCCTTAAAAATGGGGAAAAAAACCTAATTATCATTTTTTATAATTTTTTTTAATTTTTTTGATAAAATCATAGTTTTAATGACTCATTTAAAAAGTGTGCATGGAATCACACACGTCAGAATTAATGGACTTGCCCTAAGTATGATTTCAACGCTCACGTGACACTTATTTTGACACTAGCTTAGTTTCTCGTGATTTGGACTCCGGTTACCTAATTATAGAACTCTTATTAATAGGGTCAAACTAAATTCTCTAACAAAATATTCGATTTTTGTAAACAAGCCGAACATTTCTGCTTGGTTGCTGTTTTACTTAAATTGACGGTGGGGGAGATTTTTGATGTATTGAATTGAAAAAATAATTAACGTATAAAATTTTTCGCCATTGTTTAACAACATTATTATTTTTTCAAATATAATTTACAATTTATCGATATTCTTTACATTTATAGTAAAGAATATCTAGTAACAGTTTATTGTACAGTTATTTTTTATTATGCACTTTAAATTTGACATGTCAACACCTTGGAAAAACAAGGTTCCATCTGACACGGCAATGTTGTGCGATAATGAGCATTAAAGTTGCTTTCCTTAGAGCACATTATCGTATGACATTGCAGTGTCAGATGGAACCTTGTTATTCCAAGGGGTCGATGTATTATACATGTCAATAATAGTTATGTCACTATTCGTTTTTTCATGTCATAGGTACTGTTCCATTATTTATTTAACGGACTCGGTCACCCTAGGGTACAAGGTACTCATTTCGGCATTCATGGAGCCTTGTGGCTCGAGTATTGCAGTGTTCAAAATCACGATTAAAAGTCACGCAAAACACGGCCAACTCACCGAAAGGTTAATTTATTCATACCATGTAGAGGAAAAAAACTTGTAATTTTTAACGTAACATTTTGATTAGGTGTTCTTGTATGTACCGAAGGCTATTTTACTATTTTCAGAATTAGGAATATGTTTATTGTGAACGTAGTTGTAAATAATAAAGAATGAAATATATTATTATCATTTGCTGAAATAGACAAATTGGCATTTGTCTAAAGCGTTTGTTATATTTATACAAAATGAAAATAACACTTAGGTATGTCTGCACCTTGGGAAGATATTCTCAGTAGCGACTTGGAAAGAGATCACCGTTCAGAAACGAAAAGTTGCTTGAAATGGATTTTGCTCTATTCAGTGACTAGATTTGAATGACCAGGTCCTTCCCAATCTTACCCTTGCTCGTCTCCTTCCTCTTTTCCACTTCCTTCAGCCTCCAGCATTGCTCAAATACGAACACTATTCACTGTGAACTGTGACGTTTCACGTAAAAAAACTACTTATTTTAATGATTTATTTTTCAGTCAATTAATATATTTATTCATTTTTATTCACTTTATGTAAAATGTAAGAAAGGTTTGGCTGCCCAACTGGGAACAAATCCCGTTTTAGCACAGTCAAATTGACAAGTTTAGTTCATATTAAGTGCCACCATACAAAAATAGAAGGGAAAGGGGGTAGTATTGACATAGTATGGTAATATAATATATCTAGAAAATATAAGCAATATTAAAAAAAAATAGTATGATAAATAATGTGTGTGTACTGTAAATTATTAATATACTCGTATAATAGCGTATCGTGAACACCTCACTAGGAGAATCTGTACTGAGGTCTTCACGCATTTATGGTACAATAATACCATTTATTGTGAAATGGTTATAAATATGTCGAAGAGAAAAAATACAAAAAATGCAGTAAATAATTATATTTAATGTAAATGTTATTATGTTATAATTAATTTGGCAGATAGTATATATGCTTCGAACATTGCGCTTTTTTTTCTTACTTTTTTAACTTACTTTCATTTTCCTATGAGCCATCTTGATGTTTTCATTAAAAAAAAATTGATCTATTAATATGTCACACTGTATATTTTGGCTTTTTTAGTGCATATATTACATTGGTGGATACTTATAGTGCATATATTGGTAAATACGTACAGTGCATATTTTGGTAGATACTTATAGTGCATATATGGTAGATACTTATATTGCATATAATTTAGGTAGATAATTATGGTACATATATTTTTAGATACTTATAGTGCATATAATTTTGGTAGATACTTATGGTCCATATATTGGTAGATACTTATAGTGAATATTTTGGCAGATACTTATAGTGCATATATTAGTAGATACTTATAGTGAATATTTTGGTAGATACTTATAGTGCATATTTTGGTGGATACTTATAGTGCATATATTGGTAGATACTTATAGTGAATATTTTGGTAGATACTTATAGTGAATATTTTGGTGGATACTTATAGTGCATATATTGGTAGATACTTATAGTGAATATTTTGGTAGATACTTATAGTGCATATTTTGGTGGATACTTATAGTGCATATATTGGTAGATACTTATAGTGCATTTTTTAAAATTACTTATTAGAACACAAAAAGGCACCATGAAAATTATACATAAAGTCCTTGTAAGAACTGGCACTGACGAAATCTTTACCAAACTTAACATTATGTCAATAAAACAATTATACTATAAAATAATACTACCTTACATTCATAAATACAAAAAAAAAACAAGAAATAACAACAATCACACATATTAGAAATACCAAATCTCAGACTCAAAAACACGTACAACAAGGAACCACAAACATAACATTTGGACAAAAAACTTCTTATGCTATGGTGCTAAGATCTACGACAAAATCTCACTACCCAATAAAAATTACAACAACTATAATAAATTTAAAGATCAAATAAAACACTGGATACGTTACACAGGGAGATCTGAAATAGAGAATATATTAACACCAAATACAGACTAACACCGAAACCACTCAACTGCACTTAAAACACCTCACCCAACAATTATTTTTTTTTTTTTCATCAATTTGATATAATGTAATTTAATATTTTATAAATGAAATCCTCAGCACGGGAAATCCCAGTGGGGATATCATGATTTATTATTTAGTTATAAAAAAAATAAGACAATAAAACATTATTATTATTATTATTACTATTATTTTGGCAAATATTTGTACTGCATATTTTGATAGTTACTTATAGTGCATATATTGGTAAATACTTATAGTGCATATATTGATAAATACTTATAGTGCATATATTGATAAATACTTATAGTGCATATATTGGTAAATACTTATAGTGCATATATTGGTAAATACTTATAGTGCATAAATTGATAAATACTTATAGTGCATATATTGATAAATACTTATAGTGCATATATTGATAAATACTTATAGTGCATATATTGGTAAATACTTATAGTGCATATATTGGTAAATACTTATAGTGCATAAATTGATAAATACTTATAGTGCATATATTGATAAATACTTATAGTGCATATATTGATAAATACTTATAGTGCATATATTGGTAAATACTTATAGTGCATATATTGATAAATACTTATAGTGCATATATTGTTAAATACTTATAGTGCATATATTGGTAAATACTTATAGTGCATATATTGATAAATACTTATAGTGCATATATTGGTAAATACTTATAGTGCATATATTGATAAATACTTATAGTGCATATTTTAATACACTTGTAGTGGATATTTAGGTAGATTCTTATAGTGCATATTTTGGTAGATACTTACAGAGCGTATTTTAGAGTTTTCAGTACATGCAATTCGATGTTTACTCATAAAACTAATCTTTAGATTTGCTAAACTCGAATCCATCAACATACCTTTAATTTTAATACATCTATCCCTTTTGGGGATTTTATTGTTACCTGTTACCTGTTGCATTGGCGGCAGGTAAATGATACCTGTTATTGTTGTGTGATCATCTCAATCTCATAGACCTATGTCCTAGTCCGTCAGCGATCCTGGAGGATTCAAATTTTATCACCTAATTTTTAATTTTCAGATTCAATCGTTGTACTTTTGGACCTTTACAGAGGCTTAACAGTGACAGATTTTGTGAAGACTCACGAATAGAGCGAAAGAGTTTTTCCCCCCAAGTCCATGTCATGTTTAGGGATGCTGTCTTTTTGAGTAAAGGAGTGAACCTGGATCTTGAAGAGACCCACTTTGCAGGGGCTCCATGATGAATCAACACACGTATGAATTGGCACAATTTTTAAAAGTTATATGGTCATTAAAATGAGGAACAAAGAAAAAAAACCTAATTAAACAATTTTTTAGAAAAGTTAAAATATTTGATAAATTAGGTTAGGTTAGATTTGGTTTTCGGACTAGTTTTTTTTCGTATTTTTAATGACTACGTAACACTTTAAAAAAGTGTGCTGATTCATACCTGTGTTGATTAATCCGGTCACCGTTATAAGGGGGGAGGAATTGGTAAATGATTCCATAGCAGAGCTGTTGTGAACGTGAGAACAAGTCGTAAAAATTACCCGTTTTCATGTGGAAAATTGCCGTGTGCAAATGTTGCTGTAAGTTCCTCGGAGCATCTTCCATTGAAATACCGGTGAAACTAGGATAGCAAAAATTGCAATTTGCTTGCTAAATGAAACATAATACGCGCGAAACATATAGCTGGCGCTAATTTAAAACGTTTAGAAAAAAAATTAAATATTGAAATGTCGTTTGCTGGGTGTACACAAGGGCTATGAAATGGAATGTATTGTTGTTGTAGATTTAAAATCCATAATGAAACTCATAAAAATACAATATATTATTGTAAAAAATTATTTTTATAAGTGTCTTTAAGGACTCGAGCTATGCTTACAATAACAATGTATTCCTTTTCATATTCCGTATGTACACCCGCCAACAAATAATTCATCTCAATATTTAAAAGCATTAAGTGCTGAAAGTGTTTCATTAAAAAAATATTTGAATTAGCGCCATCTGTGAGCGCTATCAAACGGATTACCCGTTTCTAAACAATAATCAGGGGACTTTTTAACATATTTTGGGTACCTACCTATTACAAAAACAATGGGACTATGGCGTGCCCAATCAGAGAATGTTAAAGGATTGGGGTGGGAAAAGGATGGGTAAGAGGAAGGTTAAGAATTACCTCGCCATTCAGATCAGACCACGAAATGCGACTAAAGCCATTTCAAGCAGAGTTTCGATTCAGAGTGGTGCGGTCTTTCACCAGGGTAATACTGAGAGAATCTACCACGTTACGGGATTTATTATATGTCTCATAGACAGTGCAGTAGACGACGGTAGGCACCAGGGACACGGCGGTGTCCGGGTGACCACTTGTCTGCGCGCGTGCGTGCCGCGTGGCAGGTATAGGTAGGTATTACACGCACACTTGCACTCGGCAACAGGTAGCTGGGGGTGTGGGAGGAGGAGGGAGAGGCTCCGCGGGAGCGGGACGGAAGTCGCCCGCCGGAGGACGCCATCTTGCGAGGGACGGCCCACTTCCGCAATGAGGTGTTCTCACCCATCTACCTACTACATCGTCGATGCATCAGGTCTGTTGAACGGTGTTTTTCAACGGTTGAATAAAATTTCACGATAGGTCGGGTTATTTATTTATTTACGGAATATTTACCAAAGTCATAATTAAAACAAAGATTTTTTTAGATTTAATAATGACCTCAGACCAAATGGAAGGTCATTCCGAGAATGTGGACTCATAATATTAATATATCTATTGTAATTAAGTTCAAATATAACTGAAATACACGTATAATATAATAATGTAAGTGTACAGTGGTTTATAAAGTAGATATATAAAAAGGAAAATAGAAAATAATATAATAACAGTAGGTAATATGTAAGAACAGATATGCATAGTTATAAGTTGAAGTTTCACATAACCCGCCTCACTAGGCTAGCCTGTGTTGAGGCAGTAATTTTGCATATTATTTTATAATAGACTTATATTGACTTGTATAGACGTAAATGGTTAAATCAGTTACTTCTACTTTGGGTGAGTGCACCGGTAAATGCCCAATCATTACCTTTAATCTAGTTTTTTACATTGTGTTTTAATTTTTTTGTGAATCAGATTTTTTGATTCTAACTGGAAGAATGTTGAAAATTCTTGTCGCAAAGTACCTAAAATTCCGTGGCCCAAAAGTAGTATGAGTTACGGGAATTTGGAGTAAATCTTTGATAGTATTTTTAGTAATAAGAATTTTTAGTATTTACATTTGTTTGCATAAAGATGAGTGAGCACAATAAAAGCTCTGAACCCAAATTTGATAGAATTCATACGAGAGGGATCAACCAGTCTGACGCATCAGACTTGGCCGACCTGAGCGTGAATTGCCTCTGCGTAAGATTGTCCCTCACACAGAGATCAGTCAAGTATGATGGTGCCAGCCCGTTCAGCGCCGTAAATACCATAAGACACATTTTAAAGTGAACTCTTTCTGTGAAACGAAGCTAGCGTAGGCAATCAAGTAGAAGAAGAGTGAGGTAACAGTGTTTAATGGCACAGCATACAAGACGAGTTGCTACTATTGCAGTAGTCTAGTCTGGAGAATACATTTTTCATTTAAATGGTGAAATGGCTAATTAAACAGTTTAATTTAAAATAATGACTAGCGCGGCAGTACTGTAGCACTGCTATTCGAATTGTGAATTGGTGTTGAATTGTGCCACGTGTGACCTCACAAGACACGATTGTATACGTTTTACCCAAGTTCGCTTTGAAAGCTCAAACTGCGTTATTTTTGGGGATAACGAAAAACTAATTTTACTGTTAAAGAAAAGGGAGAAAACTTCATGTATAGAAATTTTCTTAACCCTTACCGCTCATTTGTCGGGTGCCAGCCGACATCACTATTTGTACGCTACAACTCCGTTGTCGGCTGGCGGCCGACAAGATAAGCCCGCGCGGTGTATTTTCGCTCGCAAAACTTGACACGTGACGTTGTTTCTTGTGATTATTCGATGAAAAACATTTAAATTCACGTTTTAATAAGATGTTGACTGTTTTTCGTCTTTGTTTTACTATAAAATAACCTTTTTGTAACTGCCTATCAATAAATTAATATTTTGACATTATTTAAATTAGAGTTGGCTGACAACAAATATTAAAAAATAATGTAGTGGTAAGGGTTAATAAATTCCAGTGTTTAGGAAATTTATTTTAGGTGCGGGGGAATATTCCCGGGTATACATCACTAGTCTTAGTAGAATCTCTCGGGAGACACTTTCTTATGCATACCGTAAGTAACTATTGTAACTAACAACTGGTGTTATTTTAGTCTGACATGTATTTAATTATTGTTTTGGAACATTTAGAGATTATTAACATTGTCATACTTATAAAATTAGCAATAAGTGCGTAAGTGTTGATAATCCGTTTAAAAATGTTCACAGAATGCATAGTTTTTGGTTCAGTTGTCACTTGGTAGACATGCTAAATTATAAAAAATAAATAAGGGAAATAGAACATAATGCATAATATATATATATGACACACAAAAAGAGAATAAATAAAAATAAAGCAAATTATAAAATTTCTAATAAAATCACTATTTTCCATGGCACGATAAAAGCCATGGCTGATTTGCTTTTTAAAATATGCGAGGCTGTTCATAACGATGTTCATATTGTCGCATATGAGGAGCTTACTTGATACATATATATTATTGTTCGTTGCATCAATAAGAACTCGGCTTCGCGATGTCGATGGCCTCTCTATAACCTGACAGTGAAGCCACCTTAAACAATAAAAACTCCGTTTGTAGGTTATGTTGGTAGTTGGTCGGCTGTTGCGATGGCTAATCATTATTACGAGAACATTATAATCCTTTCGGATGCTGATTTACGATGCGAAAGTGGATGGGCGAAGTCGGGGCAGGTCGAGTAAAAACTGGTATGACAAGACTCGGCCAAACTGCGTATAGGGAAACTTCAATATTGATATAACTGACAACGTATTTTAGAAGTTTATGCAGGTACCTACCTAGGAACTGTCTTGGTACGGCACTTCTTCCTATCCGTAGTTGGCCATATTATGGCCATCAACTTTTTAAAATTTAATTTATTTTATTCATTGATCTATAAAAACATCATTTTTGTAAATCCCATATTATTGGCTGCTGTCCTTATGATGATAGCAAAGTTTCATCCAGAACTCAATTGCAATCGGAACAGAGTCTCGGATATACCTACCCGATTTTATTTATATTGTTGTTTTTTCGGTTTCGTGGTTCATTTGGGATGTGTTAATATTATCTTCTTCAATGATTAAAATATTACAATGAGGTTTACAAACTTCAATAAGTTATAAAAAATAAAAATTGAATATTTCTTTCCAGACTTGTACAAAAAGTCAATAGATGTCTCATATAAATAAAATCGGGTAGGTATATCCGAGACTCTGTTCCGATTGCAATTGAGTTCTGGATGAAACTTTGCTATCATCATAAGGACAGCAGCCAATAATATGGGATTTACAAAAATGGAGGATAATATTAATAAATCTTGAACATGAAGTATGATATCGGTGTAAATGGCGTAAATTGTACTGGTCTCATTAGCTAAGTTGGTTAAGCGGTTACCCCGGATAGGTAGAGGTCCTGGGTTCGAGTCCCAGATGCGACTGAAATCTTTTTAATTTCTGTTGTTTTTTCGGTTTCGTGGTTCATTTGGGATGTGTTAATATTATCTTCTTCAATGATTAAAATTTAATATTATAATAAAAAGATTAAAAAAAAATCAATTATCATCGTAACATTACAACGTAATATTGTAAAACTGTATCATTACAACGTAATGCACGGTAGTTTACGACATAATATTGATTTATTATTGACAGCGCCGCCCTCGTCGCCACTATTAAATTACATGTACCGACGAGGAACATAATATAAATTTAAAAACAAATTTGCAACACGTACACAACCTACTATCAGTAGCACTCACTAACCAATAGGATGCATGATCTGAGCAACAAATTTGGAGGTATTATTGATATATTTGCTGACTCCATTTATACAGTAAAGCGTCATCTATACCAGCACTTCGGTGAATCCTACAATTAATTATTGTAGTTCGGATAATGTAGCGTTAATGATTTGTGTTATAATATTTTAGTTTTCAATTGCTTGTCATTGTTAAGGGCCAGCGTCCTTGAGGTAATTTTTCACAAAAACGGCGCTATATAAGTCATCCAAATATTATTATTAAGGGTTTAAAAACATTGTTCATTACTTTATCGTTTAAAATCTCTATGTAGGTAATTAGAATTTTTGGTAGCTCATTATATCCCGTTATAAAAATTCATGTAAAAGCCCAGATGGGTGTACGAGTATAATCTAATTAAAAATAAAATAAAAACAAAATCACTTTGCCATTACACCATTACCATTGTACTAGTATAACATAATGCACAGTTTACAGCAAAATACATATTATAATAAAAGTAAAAAAAAAGTCAATTAGCATTGCAGACTTATAATAAAACATAATACGTTGTATTATTAATTACAACTTTTAAAAAATCTTTCATGTTTGATCTGTCTTCAGTGGTGATTCAAATTGTGTTGTCCAATTTAAATTTTACGTAATTTGTGTTATGTCTAATGGTCAGTGGAAATACATTGTTGCAAATTATTTTGTTTTTTTTATTATTTTTATTTTATTTTAATTATTTGTACATTTAAGTTTACAGAATAATTAATTATAACTTATATACTGTTACATCTAACTAATTGTTGTAACTTATATATTACTGGGTACTTTACATATGGCTGGTTAATGATAACTTAAAATCTAATGGATTTTTTTCTTGCTTAACTTAATATGGTTTTTACAATCTACCTTAAATTTACTCATTGGTGTAATTTTGATTGGGACCGACAGAGCATTATAGCATTTCATCCCTTCATAAGATAAACTGCTTTGCGTATTGGCTTTGTTATTTTTCGGTAGTCTAATCTCCTTACACATTCTTGTATTATATCTGTGAATATCCATATTCTAAATAATATTGTTAGAAAAATATTTTGGTAACAAGTTTCTTATTTTATGTATAAAAATCGTTGCGTTCTATGTCAGCATTTGTTTCACTGTTACCCAATTCAGTATCAAACATTTCTTTAGCCAAACGTTGTTTTGGCGAAAGGGATAAGTAAGAGATTATGTCTTTTCGATCTAGCATCGCGAGCAGTTTGGGCTTTTGCTGGTAAATTTTTGGCGTTAAGTTGCCTAATATCCAAAACACAGATTCTCTCAAACGTTTCGTCTAAACTGTTGGGCGATTTTTCCCTGTATTCTGCAGGTAGTGCGCTGTAGTCTGGAACACTGTGCTGAACTGCACTCCATGCAGACCTCGAGGATGCAATCAAACAATGTTTCCCTGCACTCTTCAGGTAGTGCGCTGTAATTCGGAACACCATCTTAAACGGCACTCTATGCAGACCTCGAGGATGCTTTCTCAAAAAAAAGGAAAATTTCTCAAAATTTGTAAGTATTTTATTCCCTTTCTAAACCACCAGACCAAGCGGGAGCGGCGAATGGTGAGGCTTATAACTTTAATGTTTATACAAAGCCAAGATACTAAGCTTTATACTCAGAGCCTGCAAATATTTTTAAAAGGTAAATGAAAATGCTGTACTTCGCGTAAGTACGCAGTTCTTTGGAGTATGCCTCTCAAGTCTGGAACCCCAGGTACATATCACATACAGAAAGGATTGAGAAATTACAAAACCGTTTTCTACGATACCTGGATTTTCGGGGCTATCGTCCCCACTCGAGTCATGAGGAGTCAGCAGTGTTTTTCGGGATTTCATCACTAGAAAGCCGTAGAAATTCCGCAGACGTACTGTTTTTACAAAAAATGCCACCTCTGTGATAGATTGCTCCGAATTTCTTGAACGAATTCAATTAAGAGTGCCCAACAGACAAACCAGATAGAACCACACACTAAACCTACCTCAATGCAACACTAACTAAGAACAAAACACCTTTATGCACCGCGCTTCACACATTTTTAACACTTCATACAGTGAGTTGGACTTATTCAACTCAGCCCCTTGTAATTTCAAACCTAAAATCAATAAATAACATTCAGATAATACATATTACTCTACACAGACTAGATCCTTCTCCTTCCCCTCCCTCCCATCATACTAACCTCATAAGATAACCTTGTAACTTTTCTTTTTTAATTGAATGATCAAATACTTAAGAGAAAACCTATTAGTAGTTAAAAAAAATAATATACTCGTATTTACCATACATAATAATTATTGTAAACTGTTGATTTTTCAAATAAAATAAAATAAAATAAACATAATAGCCTATTTGATATTTTATCATTTATGAGCAAAAAAAAACAGTAAATTTAAGGTTACCTAATATTTATTATATGATTTTTCGATTTTTATAATTTATTAAGAATATATTTCACAAAAAATCTAATAAAATGTATTTAAAAAAAAACAATCCCGCCACCGCGCGGCGCTAGGGGCGCTAGTGTAGTATGATGCCGTATTATGACTATATTTGAAAATCTCTTACTACCAGCAGAAAATATTGCTTGTGTCGTGGTGGGGGACTTTTTTAAGTGTGACAACTCACGAGAGCGCCCCTCTGTAAGAAGCACATACAGGGTAACTGTATCTCGACCCGGTTAGGCAACATTGTGAGGCGAGATAAGGAAGGGGCCGTAGGAAAGGGATTTGATAATGCGGCCCTTGAAGAGGCCCGGATTAAATGTAGGAGGAAAGACAGATGCCGGTAGTTCGTTTCACATACGAGCCGATTTACACAAAAACGAGTCGACGAAACGACCCGTTCTCATGAAGCCAACATAACGTCCGTCGAATTCACGCCCGTGTACAGGCGAGGAGGGGATCAACGCTGCTAACTCATTTTTAAATATCTGTAGAACAGACTCAGCATACCTACATTGCGTCTGTGCATCAGATATGGCCATCGGTCTGTTAACAACGGATTGTCAACCCCAGACGAACAGCCCTTCTTTGCACAAAATCAAGCAGGTTAATCGAGTATTTGGGAGGAGACTTCCAAACTCCATTCTCGGACGTACGAGATTTGTATAGGGTCAGCAATTGGTCACTATTGCAGAATCTGCTAGCCGTATACAAGACGTCCAGTTTCTTGGAAACCAGATTTACTCGGGCTTCTATTTCCTTAGCCAGCAACATTACCAATATTGTCCCAGTTGGTTGCGGGTGTGCGATAATATGTAGGAAATTATGATTTCCGGCATTTCAGAGCGCATTCCTAAAACCATCATCATCGGAAAGGATTTCTCTTTTAAAATACCTTCATTGAAATCATTGTGAAAGTGTACTTTATTTACAAGACGTACCTAGCAACTTTCTCAAGCAAGTTGTAGCGTTCCATCCTCTCTGCGCACCCCTACGGAGCCAGCAGTAAAGGCAGGAGGTTTGAGTAAAAGACGCGCTGCTGGAGTGTAGTGAGATGTTACGTTTTTATTATCTCAGCCGAGCCATCCGTTGAAATAAACTACTCTACACAGGTTTCAGGCCCGGAAATGAAGTAATTTTAGTAATGATACCACTCGGTCGAAACACTTGTCAGAGTTTCAAGCATAGAGGAACTTAAAGAACCTAAAAATCTCTGAAAGCGAGCAAAAGCAATCGAAATACCGGGACTGTAATATTCAGTATTTAAAAATAAATAATTTATTTAATGTGAGTCAAATTTAATAATATTATTATTAAGCTCTGTGGGAATTTTTTTAATTTTTTTATTATTGTGACAGCTGTTTCATCGTTCAAGGCCATTTTCAAACTGTGGTTACCCCCATCCAATTTCAATTTTTATGGTGCTTAAAATGATTTATTACTGGTGAAACCGATTTGCTGAAAAAATAACTGTGACAATAGATTCTCTATTATGTGAGTTACTTTGACATCTGTTTTCCCCCGCTTTAAATGGCAATGCTTTCTTAATTGTTTTATAGTGACGTGACTGCTATTGACTTAATTAAATGTGTTTATTGTTTAGGTCTTGCGACCATACTGAGAAGTGGGGAATAAATGATTTTCCTTACTTTAGTAATTAATATTATTTTAGAATCATTCATTCGTTTATTAATTTCCTTTAACAATTGGAAGTAATGTTTTCTTTACTCGGGGGAAAAAAAAAAATTGAGAATTATTATTTTGAAGGTAGTCAATTTTGTGATAGTTTAGTAATTTTAGCACAGATGTCTTTAGTAGTAATAGTTCATAGAGTTGCCGCCAGATATCTATAGTATGGGCATACTCTCCTTTAGGGTATTAAAAAGGGTTACCCGCCTGCGGAGCGGCAACTGAGATTATGATATTACTAGATACAGGACATTGGTCTCCAGGCTGTCCTTCGATTCCAATTATAAAGAGTATTATTATTATTGCGAACCGGAATTTTTATTTGATATCATTCACAATTTTTTTTCTGTCTGTGCCTAGGAATCGATAATTAATATAAATTAACGACACAGTTTCCTTTCGAATCGGTATCACACTTCTAGGATTATCTTTTCAGTGAGTGTGTCCAAAATATTAAAGAGATTGTAAACTAGCGGAAGACCCATCTGATACAATGTATCTCAACGTCCCAGTCCCAAAAAGTAGCCCGGAACTGGTTATAACGGAATTGCTTCTTCTTTTACTTGCGCCGTGGGTCAATGTCCAGTCAGTGACCATCCCCCCTCCCCCCGTCCTCCAATCGGACCCCTGGGAACACGTTATGTAACAATACTAAAGACTTCAAGACCATTTTAACAGCCCTCCAAACTAACGACCAATTGTAAAAGTATAAGGAATTCGTAGATTCAATCAAAGATCTAAGCGGTGGCGGTTCACTGATTGGGAGTAAATGAAAAAAAAACTTTTCCACATCACCAACACATATATTTTTCATCACATTACTGCACAGGAGATTAGCGACCTAGCAACAAGATACAATTCGGCGATTCATTAAAACATCCGTGGCTAATGAATAATATAATGTTGTAGGTTACAAAAAAAAAAATTGCCAAAATCACACTTTACACAATGTTTTTGATATAAAAAAGTAACTTCTCCATTAATTAACTTATTTTAATAACACCTTAAAACACGATAATCACAGAAAAAATCTCCATAACACTATTCCGTTGGTGTTAGTAAATCACAGTCGCTGCGCACCCGGGCAATATAAATTCCCAAAGTATGTTTGTATGAACTATTTCTTAGGACAGAAATTCCCATAGTCGCTGAATTCTTAACGCATGTACGGGATTTATTTAAGGCTCGCTCTTGGGCAGTATTACTTATACGGACGGGTGGATTTTTTTAGCACGAAAATTGATGGCGGGTTGGTTAAAGTGTGAATTGTAGTCTCACATTAGCCTGTTCACCGTGGCTCGATATGTACGTGCGTTCAGGACAATTATATCATGCAAAGGTACGATGTTGAAGATAGGGTTATCAAGAAGTTAGGTTTGTTCGCTGCCTGGGATAGGGTTGTAATGAGTCTACTTTCCATATGGATTCGGTGTGGACAATTTAGGATTCGTTCTATTTTTTTGGCCGATTTTCGTCCAGTTTGGCGCGCAATATATGACAGCTGTCATTGTTTTACGTAACTTTTATTTTACGTATTCTGTGTAAATATTGCGTGTTTTTTTCAGAATACATTTAAAATATTGTTAAAAAGATTATAGGCGTGTTTCTGTTCGGTATTGTGAATTTTGCGCACATACCTATATTTTTTTTTTACATTTTGTGACAGATACTTCCATACGATCTACGGTTATGTTAAATGCGTTTCATTATCATTTTTTAATGACTTAAGTGGATTTCGTGTTGAACATTGGGGTGTCGCGTAAGGTGCGTGCGCTCCCGCTGACGTTCATGTGATTATTGACAAATGTGGCAACTAGGAGCGAGCCATGGGACGTACGCTCGGCTATGTTCGTATTACCACTGATGAAATCTGCCGTCTGGCGGCAAATCACAATTTCAATCACAATCAAAATATATTTATAAAAAAGGCAATAAAAAGTCGTTGGGACTTAAAAACAGATCAACTTATACTGAAACTTATTTGCTTCAATTTCATTTGACCAAATATCCTGTTTGAAAGTAACTACTTTTAAGAACAATCTGTACTATTAAAATTATTAAACTGATTAAATTATTAAATTGATGGCCAAGATCGCTCTTAATGGGTAAAGGCCGTAAAAAAAAATTAAAATTTAAAATAAAAGTTATTTATTCTTTATAATGTTGATTTGAAATGAAGGAATTTCATAATGCATATATGATATTCGATGAAGAACAAAAGGTGCTCATAGAAAGCTGATATTCTTTTGTTGAATTCTAAAATTGGGTAGAATATTTTAAAAATGTAAAAATACAAGTAGGTACCTACTTAAGAACTTTATTATTTAGATATATTTTTAAAAAAATGTTTGGAATGAAATAAAATTTTCAAATGAATGTTTCTTTGTTTAGATATAGTAATAGTCGTCACAAGGCATTACTTTCGCTGTCAAATTAATTACGGCACCCTAACGACAAGCAAAAACTCACAACTTCATAACTTTATTACAAAAAATAAATATTGCCGGGTACACATCAGCTGCGGTATTTATCCTTTATGCATTATCATCCAACCTACTTATACTCTGTTAAATCGCATGTAATATTTTGTCAAGCATGTCTTAAGTGTCTTCCAGACGAGCAGGTGGCCCAGTAATAATAATAATAGTTGGATGATTTGTATAGTGCCGTTTTTGTGAAAAATCACCTCAAGGGCGCTGTACAAATATTTCTTAACTAATTATGTACAAACAGATACAGAAAAACATACTTACATGCAGCTGGCAGGTCGCTTCAGATGAACACAGTTTTAGAAAAATTTATTTAAAGAGATGATAGTTTTACAAGGTTATTTGTTTCTCCTTTTCTATTGATGTTACATTTATTAGATGATTGGTGGCACAAGAAGAGGTGGTATTTATTGAATTATTGGAATTAATTTTTAGGACTGGAAAGTATTCATAAAATGAATTTTAGGACTCGAAAATATCTATAAAATTACCTTAAAAAGCGTAAGAAGCTTTTAATAAATTTTAACGTTTTTATTTATTTATTTTACACTTTGGTTATTTACAGTGTTAACGATAACTAAAGCGCGATTTCCAAAGCGAAATTTCAAATTTCAAAACCATTTCGCTCAACGGAGACAAGGAGCATTGCCATTTTTGCCAAGTCAAAAAATAAAAACTCGGTTAATATATTTTTTCCGTCGGCCACACTACTGGGTCACGTGCTCGCCTGGAAGGTACTTATGTTATATCTTTGTATAATTGCTTTATTTGAGTATTATTGTCTAAGGATAGTATAATTATTCTTCTACCTCTGTTTTCTGTATTGTACTTTTTGGAATTTGTATTAAATATACCTTACTGATAAAATTGTTAAATTATCCTGTTGACAAACTGCTCTGGCAGTTTAGCGGGTTTTTATTTATAATGAAGAATAAAAAAAAAACCAAACCCTATTTTGCCTGTACTACCATGAACACTTTCTTTCACCATTGTACTGTAATTTGTAAGAAATCTTTTGGGAGGTTTCATTAAGGGAACATAAAACTATTTGTTTCTCCACATTTCTCTCAATTTATTAACAGTATGTACAAAAATACAAAAAACATAATTTTCATTTGTAATAATAAAAATTAACAAAACATTACATGATGTATACATATTATATATTTACAGCGCCCTTGAGGTGATATTTCACAAAAACGGCGCTATACAAATCATCCAATTATTATTATTATTATTATACAATATTTTTGTATGAGGAAATTGCCTTGTCCTTTGTATAATAAAGGAAAGTTACCTGCCTACCCTTGTGCTATTTCTGACAACATCGACACAACGAAGAGTCTTTAATCAACGATATTGGTGATTAGTCAACATGAGCCATCACGACAAATGACAATTACATTTGACAGTTAGCATCAACTACAATATCATTAACAAATTATTATTGTCAGTGTATTAATTACGTTATTGCCACACGTAAAAAAAAATTGTGGCAAAATTTGGCGCTGATATCAACTGGCACAGGCTGCTTTTGTCTCAACGCTGGGAGATATTAACTTGGGGAAATGGAGTTTTGATAGTTATTAGGAATATCACAGGTCAAAAAAAGAACAAACAAATCCCGAAAATAATTAATAAAATCACCATCGTAATAGGAATATGCACTATAATTTTGACATCTACAAAATACATAAAATGTGTCAGTAATGCCATCGTAAGGTTTTTTTTTTCCTGACATTTATAAATTTATAGAGATAGCATGTCAGGCCCACAAGGATCTATTTCAGTTTATAGTTTATGCGATAAAGGGAATAATGGTATCGCTGTGTTCAACCAGACAACAAAATAAACATTTAAGGGAAGAGAGAAATAAATTAGTAATTTACTTGAAAGCCTCGAAGAGTTTCAAATAACTATCGCCGGCAGAGTCGGCAATTACGGGAAATCGATCATAAATCAAAGAATTTTTCTTGCCACGGGTACAGTCCCGCCAAGCACCCCAAGCACCCCAAGAAATGGGCAAATAGAAAGACTAACTTTACTGTTCCCCTTACCTCTCCTCAATCCCTCGCGTACTTACCGCAACATGAATGAAAGATTTGTGATCATGGAGTTAACTAATAAATCATCACTATTATCAGAGTGAATAATGATATATCAATTTGTCCTTAGAAAATCTAAAAGCCAATAAACAAAGCATAATCTAAAATTCCAATTTTTGACAAAATACACGCTGGACTTCCAAATGGAACAGCCATTACAGCGCCAGCAAAGGGACCTTCGGAGAGACGACAAGTCTTTCACCTCTGCGAGTAGTCATATAGTGACCATCCACGAAACAAATAACATTATTAGAATATTTAATTATCCACAGTGTAGAATAATATCTCATGTAAGAACCACATAATTCTAAAAGGGAAGAGGCTTGTTCATGGCACCAGATCCGTGATGGTATAACCATTATGGTGTGACTGATCCCAGTTCTGTGAAAAAGAGAAATGAAGATATACCTGTTAAACTAAAGTGTTATAAGTACCAAATACAATATAAGGCGAAACAGACAGACAGATATCACAATGGCACTGACAAAGGGCTGATAGTCTGCGTCGGCAATATTCAATAATGCATTGTTTTGAAATGCAAAGATTTAGGTTTACTGGAGCGGCCTGCAAAGGGCAAGTGGTTCAGTTAGTCATGTCCTCAATAATTCATTATACATATGTACAAATACTAATATAATGGAAAGCTATACGCAATCCAAACATGGCTGATAAATCTGAGTGATTATGAACTTGCAAACTATATAAAGTCAAATTAAGATATGTGGATATTTAGTAAAAAAAAAAAAAAAGTGCAGGCCGCCTCAGAACAGTTCTCCTTACTCCATAGTGAGGAGGACTGTGAATACTGTGACTTTATTCTTTTGTTATAATAATGTGCTTTACTTACTTACTGTTCTCATAATTATGCTTTGTACTTGGAAATTATTACTGAAGTCACATACATGTAAAACCTTTAAATAGAAACTAATAAAAATAATTTTTAAAATTTATTGTGATCTCTGCTCAACGAGGACTGTGGATATCCAAGATCCGTGGGAGACTACTACAATCTCCGTGGTGATGCATTTCACAGCAGTAATGACAATAAAACCTATTAATGTCTATTACAGCCAGCGCTGATGATCAGCAAATGAGAAAAGCAGTGTGTAAGGTATCACGATTTATATCATTACGAACTGAATATATACAAATGAACAGAATTATTATATTAACAGAATTTCTCTGCACAGCAATAATGGGTAAATCTCCTCTTATAACCCGTGCGCAGTCACGGGCAGTCTAGTGAGGGAGTGCTGGCTGGTGACATCTATGGTGACCTTTAATGACTTGCTAACTTCAAAAAATATTGTTATGTCAGCTTGACATTGGTGGGGAGTATTGTGCGTAGGCGCTGGCTAGCGACATCTCATGACACTTCATTGTACATTAGTTCACAAAACAAAATATGTGCCGGATTTTTCAAATCACCCCTTCTCTTACTTCGATGGTAACATATGGTAATGGTCTCGTAACAAAATATATTTGTTTGTACAAATGATTTGTCTTTTAAATGGAAAAGTCGGCGCACCAAAAAGACTGTGCCTTTGAAAAGAGGTAGAAAAAAGGGTAGTGAGCTAGTTTTATTTCATTGAACGGGCATTATGGTACTAATGCTAAATGTGGCCTTGGCTCGTCGAGGAAATTAGTTGATAAAGAATGCACAAAAGACAAAGATTTTTAGGGAGGTGGTATTTGTGGCATAACGACCCGTATTCAAATCGTGTCTCGAAATCATGTGTTAATAAACTATCGGGATAATAAGGTTGCGTATAGATTGATCTACTGATCGCTAAACAAGCGAATGATAACAAATATTTAAATAATGAGATTTCCAATTTAAAGAGATTTACTTTATTTAACACAAGCCACAACCGATGTTTATCAGAATGGTTTTGAAACACAGGGTCCTCAAATGCAGTTGGTTCTCAAGATCTTTCCTATTGGTAAGATCTCGGTCCAATGGCATGGATCTCAGAGTTGTCACTAAAATAAATATTACCAGTTTATAAATACTGTTTTAAAATGAATTTATGAATAGTTCCTACAAAACCAATCTCAGTCATCAACAGGCTCAAAGCTTTCTTTGAATTGCCATGGAGTTGTTGAATCATAAAGATAGATACGAAATGCTATGGAACAAAAAGGGAGCTGGCTTACATCTACACCCGGATTTGGAAAAGTTTTTTCTAGGGATCGATTTTTAGCAATTTGGTCAATGCTACACTGTGCAGATAAAAGAAATCAGAACATTGAAAAATCAGATAAAATATACAAAAGCAGGCCAATTCTAGATATTATTCTGTCAAAATTTCAGTAGTACTATGTGCCGGATTGTGATCTTTCATTAGGTGAAGAAATGATCCATACAACAAAAGGTATAAAACAATATATAAAACGATAAACCTAGAAAGTGGGGTATAAAAACTTGCCTTTTATGCAAAAGCAAAAGTGGGTACATAATGAATGCAGAGATATATACAGGAAAAGTTGATTTGGATCAACAATTGGAAAAACAATTAGGAGTGACCGGTTGTTTGGTTGCTAGAATTGCAGAATATTTGCAAGAGAAGCAAGGCACGATGTTATGTGGAAACACAATGCCAAACAGAAAAAGGTTCCCAAAAGAACTTATGGCAAAAAATAAAATGGTGTGTGACACTCTCATTGCTGTATAATGGAAAACTAGTTAAGTAGCTACCGCCGTATAGTGCGATAAGAAACCTATTGTTACGTAAAGTCAGTAAGTTCCTAAAAACTAGCCACTCGTAAAACGACGTCAGCGCCACACACGCCAGCAAACGACACCTCGCACGGACACACGCGGCATTCTCTCCTCGCACCCGGGCTCGAGCACTCTCTGCTCGTACCCGGCCTCGGAAGCACTCGCCCTCACCCGCTCTGGAGATGGCATCCCCGGCACGCCGCCTACGTCTCGAAAAGGAGCACGCGAGCAGCCATATTGGGTGGCTGTTAATTGCTTCTACGAAGACCTCATTCACCGCTACAACCTAAACTGTGAGCTGTCTTTACATTCCCCCTATTTGTGTTGTAACTTATTCGAGTCCCTGTTTACATGCCCGTTTAGATAATATCAGAGAGAAATCACCCGTAACATTCATTTGAGGTTAGGTTAGCCTACTGTTTATCATAACATAACTCACCGTGTCTGTACCTTCCTCTGAATTAAACCCTGAGTTTGAAAGCATTCAGTAGTTTCATTTGACAAAGTAATCGAGTCCCAGTTCCAAATTATAAGACTGCCTGTCGGCCTACGACCCTGCAGAGGAGCTTCTTGGCCTGCCGAAACTGAGCTAGTCGAATGTCCAGAGCCGAGCTCCCTGGAGGGACACCACTCTCCGGGTAAGTCTGTACAAATGATCTGTCTCCCGTAATCGCTCTTGCCCAACCTTCCTCCTCTCCTTCTCCCGCATTCCTACATCCAGTCAAATCCTATTTATAACACTATATACTTTTTATCAACAAAATTCATCGCTGATAGCGCTACAATGGAATAGAAATGAAACGAGAAGAAGTTCCATGTCTAACTTTAGTGAAGTCTTGATGATGGGCGGAACTGACAAAAATGAACATATGATGAAGCTACAAAAATGTAGGCGTCATTACAAATGGCCAAGATGACTTACGATAAAATTTTTGGTTTAGTGTTCATATAATTCTTACATAATGATGAACTATTACAGCCCACACAAAGTCGTTGGAAAACAAATCCAAACTTTTCACATGTTTATTTGTTAAATTATGCTATGAAATGATTGGAGGATACCGACTAAAGCAACTAATATCAAGTAGAATAACAAACCTAAGTGCGCTAAGGCTCCTAGATGTACCCGATAATCTGACGCACATGCCCGAATGACCAGTAGAAGCTACATCAAATATATGTGCGGAAAAATACAAGCGAGCAAAAATTGCAAATCCCAATGCAAAAGAGAAGGATTTGCCAAAACGCAAAAAAAACGTATACTGTAACCGTATATGGTACCCTGATAGTGAAATTGGAGGTATGGGACAACCAAAGAACTTTTTTCAAGATGGCGCGGCTTCAATGTTGGAAGACTGCAACCTTTCGTTGGACGATGATATTGGCCACAAAGAAAACAAGGACTGTAATCGTCGACTCTTAGAAAAAGTTCAAGATGGAAGTCCCAGCCAAAAAAATGACATAGCAGGTGCTACAGGAATTGAAACTTACAAACGATCGCGTCTATAAAAAGACACCGTTCCTCTTTCATGCTAAAATGTAGAGATACTAACTGTCTCCTCTTCCCCTATAAGCATATTCCCCTGTAACACTAAAGCCCGGACGCATAATGTATTTCTAAGATATCCAGTAGATAGTGATCACATGTGACGGTTAGCTGTTTTACATTTGACTAAAAGATTAAGGAGAACGGCCGCGGTGCCTGTTTCATACAAAACTGAATATTGGATTGGAGGCCAAAATACCCATCCAAACGGAATGATCTATTTTTTTAATTAAAGGTTTAGTAAATATCTAGTACGGATGAGAAGTATTTTATTTATTTTATTTGTTATTTTTTAAGTATGTGCCATGAAAAAAAATCAATTTTCATAATTTTAGAGGCAACATAGAAAATTATTTGCGGGTTTATCGTACTTTTTAAAAAATATATCACATTTGCTATGTTAGTATGATTACATAAATAAAAATAAAACATTTAAAAAAATGGTTTTTTCGGGTCGATATTTTAAATTCTGTATGGCAAATTTGTGTTCCACCGTAAATTGGTCGTTTTTAATTTAATTTGAAGTCCACCATAATGATTAATGTAATATTTTAAAAATAAAATTAATTTTGTGTTTCATTACGTTTTCAAAGCAGATGGTTTAATTTTTTTTTTAATCACCGTTACCCTAAATAATTGTTAAAGATGCCTCTAAAATCGCGAAAAATCAATTCCTTTAATGGCCGATATTTCATAAGGTAAAACAAAAATAAATAAAATACTCCTCATCTATACTAGATATTTACTAAACTTTTAATTAAAAAAAAGATCATTCAGTTTGGATGGGTATTTTAGCCTCCAATCCAAAATTCAGTTTTGTATGAAACAGGCACCGCAGGCCTTTCCCCTTACACCATTTTAGTATGGAGGATTACATTAAAATGATTGAGAAAGTTGGCCGATATTTAGTGTGACAATTTTCCCATCGGACATTTAATAACGAGGCTGGCAACTATCTCACAACATCACACATTTGGTGTCACCAGCAAAAAGAGGACTTGAATGACAACCAATTGCACTGCATAAAAAGGGTTTACATAAGAACCAGTTGCCTCTACCAAAAAAGGGTTTGCATGATAACCAAATGTTTCTGCATAAAAAGGGTTTGCATGAGAACCAATTGTCTCTGCCAAAAAAGGGTTTTCATGAGAACCAATTGTCTCTGCCAAAAAAGGGTTTGCATGAGAACCAATTGTCTCTGCCAAAAAAGAGTTTGCATGAGAACCAAATGTTTCTGCATAAAAAGGGTTTGCATGAAAACCAATTGTCTCTGCCAAAAAAGGGTTTGCATGACAACCAATGTTGACTATGCCAAAAAAGGATTTACATGAAAAACAATTGATACTGCGCAGGATACGTTAATGGATATCAGGAAATTGTTGACAGTAGAAATGCTCAAGTTTTGTAATTTAAAAAAATATGTGAATTCAACCAGGCTGAAATTGATATCTGACTTTCAAGTCTAAAATATGGCAGAATTATTCTTTAAGGGTAGGCAGATATACCACTCTGGCACAGTACAGTATGATATTGGAAAGATTCAGCGTAGCTACAAAAGCTAGCACAACTACTGTCACGAAGAGGTGTGAAGGTGTTTGACTGGAAAGCAAAACAACCTCAAACTTTCAACTCCAACAATACGAGTAAGTATGGGTGATCTGATAACACAGAGGAAGTGAAATTTGGAATTATTTATACTGGACCAATAAGCAAACCTTGTAGTACTCTTACAGCCAGTTGGAAGTGGGTGATAGTAGGAAGCAGCCTGAGATTCGCCACAAGGCAGACTTTCCACACCTAATTACATCCTCCATCTCCCTTCCTATAGTGGAAAGAACCCCAAAAATTACAGTCCAGTACTTACATAAAACAAACCTTCAGCAGACTATATTCACACTGCTTGAAGGAGTATTTGAACAAATTCAGGAGGCATCTTACAGCCTCGAGGTATTCCTTTCAGCACACGTATTGGCGAACCAGTGCTCTCATGAATTTGGCCTTTCTGCTATTAGCTGCTTCCCTCTGGATCTCTTCGTTGTTATTAGAGTTCAGCTCCAGCATTCCCATGACCCTCACAGCCAGCTGCTTCCGATGAGTCTCTCCTCGCTTATGGTGCAAGTTGATCAGGTATTCTAGGATGGCCGTGTCCCAGATGCAGCCGTAATAGCTGTCCATCGCGTCAGCGCAGAGATGCGACATTTCTGCCAAGCATTTAAAAGCCAACACGTAATCCGTTTCTTCCAGAAATTGGCACAAGACGGCGGCTTGCGTTGGACAATTCAGTTGTGTACAGCATTTGATCATGCGTTTAAATATGGTCTGATCTTCCACAGATTGTTTGGAAAGCGGTTGAGCGAAATGGTCAGAAGCTATAGTCAGGGCACTGAGGTATTGCTTCATGGCTGCGGAGTAATGTCCCCCCACCAGACACATGTCTCCGAGAAGTTTGATCCAAGACATGTTGTCCGGGTAGTATAGAAGAGCCTGCGTCACCAGTTGGTGGAGAGTGTCTGAAACAGCTACGGAACTAAACAAGTTGGTGCTGGGGACTGAAGAAGGCCAGAGATTGATATACTCCATACTGAGGTCCATATTGGAGTCGTCTTTGAGGATGTTGAAGAGTCGGGCCAGCAGGGAGATGACGACAGACAGGACAGTGGGGTCGCGCAGCTTAGAGAAGAAGGAGACCATACCGTCTCGCATCTTGGTGTTGACTTGGAGAGAGTCCCGATTGGGGCCACTGCTGCCGCTGCCGTACACTGGGTTGCCACTGTTGTTTCGCTTTATGCTGGCACCGCTGTAGTAATTGGTGGCGAATATTGGCAACACTGCAAACAAAACCAAAAACCAAATTAATGATAATCCACCATATAATAGCAGATGCAAATCCCATATAGAGGGTTAAAGATAAAGGAAAGATGCATACCCATGTCCCAGAGATCCTTGGGGGCGCGCTTGGCTTGACGGGTGCGCGTTAGCTGCTGGCAGGCCGTGGCCAGGGCCTCCGCCGGCCCCGAGGCCCGCGAGCCGCCGCTAGCACCCCCCTCCGACAAGGCCGCCCACTCGCCGCAGTTCAGCAGCAGCATGTAACACATCTCTCGGATCTCGATGCGTGGAACCACTCCGTCCGCCGACTGCACTGCGGCCAGACACATGTTGCAGCGGGGGACCAGGGACGCCATGCTGCTCTTATAGTTCTTCCAGTCTGCCAAAATCTACAATAGAACAACCATTCAACCTTTAACCCTTAGCTACACGCGCCCTTGGGAATGACGCTAGTACACGCACTGTGGTTCTCCGTACCGCAATTTTATTTTTGGTCATTTCTCATTTACTGTTGAGTTTTCGGAACAGATATAAATTGAATGAAATGTCAAGGAAAAATAAATAGAAACCACAACAATAAATTGGCGCATCAAATCAACGTTCAACTGAGTATAATAGGTATAAATCAAAAATGTATGGAGAGTGCGCAATCCTGCATCAGCAACTCTTGGAACATGTACCACACTCGGGACCTTTCCACTTTGACACTCGATAACAGTCTGCCAGTTGACAGTGTATAACCTGCGGGAAGTGGCATGGTTTATTTTTTATATTAACTCCACACAGAGTGTCATATCATCAAGAGGAAGGAGAGTACATGGGTCTTAAAGAAACCCTTGTTTTAGGAGGGAGAAAACACAGAGGCCGGCAAATAGTTTCACACCCGTGCTGTTGAACTAAAGAACTTGTAGAAACGACCCGTTCTCATGTGACAAATGTCAACCGTGTACAAATGTTAGATGCGCGTTAAACTTGTTTTCCGACTATGCACCAGTGCCGAAGGAATCAATGACAATAGTTCCTCAGAGTATCTTCCATTGAAATACTGGTAGAACGAGGACAGCATTCCCACCTGACGCCTGTGCTCGAAAGATTCCAATCTGTTTGTTAACATAGGGGAATCTATCAAACGGACCGGTATTTTGGGGTTCCAGACCAGAGGTGGCTGTTAAATTCAACAGTGGGGTGCACTTGCGATTTGTACAGGGTCAGCAATTGTGTACTATTAACCCTTCCCTTACGGTGCTAGAAAATCTCTTGAGCTCCGGTGCTGTGTACTCAGTACTCAGTACACGGGGTATGCATATAGAATTTTGTAATTTTTAAGCTGGATAAAAATGAGTAATTTACATTTATTACTTATGTAAATCATAGTTACATATGTACATAACTAAAATATTGTGTATAAGTGCTGAAAACAAGGAAAAAACATCGCCCACACACAAAAAGCATCATACGTTAATTACAGCCGGCAGACCACCGGCTAGTACCGACGACCGTGCATGGTGGCACGGTAAGCGAAACCTCATACCTTTCTCGCTCACTACTGGACCACTGGGCAAACATACGTATATTTTAACTTTTTTTCCTGATTTATCAACAAAACATTTTTTTCTGTTGCATTCTATAAATATTTACATATATATTTTAATTATCTTATCCAATACATAAATGTATTGCTTAGGAACACCTAAAATATAAACTCTGTGTTAAGTATATTTACAGCGATACTTAAATAATTAGATGCACGTCAAATCAGTTGACAGCACCGGCTAGGAAAGGTTAAAGTATCTGCAAGTTCTGCACAGTACGCCCAGCTTCTGAAAGGCTATCTTGACTCTGGCTTCGATGGAGCCCCCGCGCTTGAGCCGGTCACTTAAAGTCACACCAAGCACATCAATAGAAGGCATGTTGGGAAGATCTGTGGTGCAAATAGTGAAATAGAAATACTCATGGCGCCACTGGTGATTCGGCTTGCATTTACAGTACCGTGGCGAGTGTAGCTAAAGGTTAAGTAGATACACAGACGAAACAGTATTTAACCTCTGGTGCGCCAGCGTGTCTGATAGGTAACACAAAATTTGTATTCGTTGAATGCCAGCGTGTCCGATAGGTAATGCAAAAAACATGCTTTCTTTTTGTGGAATTTTCGACCTTAAAAAATATTTGTAGCTTACTAAATTAAATCATAATCGTTCAACAACAAAATAATAAATCAGATAACAATTATTGCTTTTCGTTTTGTGAAACACCGCTGGTCTGGAATTGAAAACAAAATAACAACTGTCAAGTATTGCATCATTCCTTGACGCGCATTTCATTATCTGGTAAGACGGGACAATTTACAAAAACATCATTTTGCAAAAAACAAGTAAATTACCTTCCAAAGGTTAAAGTAGAAATCGAAGCTTGGCTAGAAATACTTCTCGAGATGACTGTCAAAGATAATAAAGCCATAGCCATTACATCTACCTTTTTGAATAGTATTGGCAGATCAGACCCAAAAACTGATTGAATTACTAGGAAGAACGCTGCAAGAAACAGCGCCAAGTAAAGTTATTCTAGTCAATGGCAGGAGTGAGCAAACTTGTAGGGAGAAAGACATTTTTTCTTAGTGTTATAGAATAGAAAGGTGTCAAAAATCACTTTACAGTTTTCACTGGCTTGCAATGCTATTCGGGGATACATTGGTAAAAATAACTGACGGCTTCAGATGGGTCAGAACCGCCAAGAAAGGCTGGAGACAGAAGGTGGACTGCTCATAAAGAAGAAGATAATCTGATACCTGCGTGATCTGCGAGAGCAGTGCCTCCCAGCCGACCAGCTTGTAGAGCTTGTACATGGTGGGATTGTTGCCCGTGCTCAGGCTTAGCTGGTTCTTGGCCTCCGACTCCAGGATCAGCAGCAGCTCGATGGCCAGCTCGTGGGCACCTGTCTCCGCGTGCTGGCGCGCCTTGCCCAACAGGATGTACGTGAAGTCCTGACAGACAACATTAGCGCATCAAACAAATAATAAAACCAACTAACCATCATCTAATCATTACAGAGGGAATTGTCAGAACCATTATCTAGTCATGAAACTAGGGGGAATTGTCAGATATATATGAAATAAATTTAGGGAATTTTCATAAATAAGAAAAGAGATGGTTAATTGGCTTGGGTAGAGGGGAGTCTGGAAAATTATTAAATAATGTCACTTAAATTTATTCATATAGTAGACAGATTTGAGAATTACAGAATATTACACCACGCATAACTGAAGTATTTGGTTCCTTAGAACAGGCAATCTGCCTAGATGGGAACTAATAGACAGTTGACAAGACATGGCACTACTTGTACACATTTGAATTATTTCCAGTTGTTATTAGTTATCATACAAT
The DNA here is from genome assembly GCA_022606495.2 of Halesus radiatus. Classification (NCBI taxonomy): domain Eukaryota; kingdom Metazoa; phylum Arthropoda; class Insecta; order Trichoptera; family Limnephilidae; genus Halesus; species Halesus radiatus. The sequence continues at coordinate 7,835 of JAHDVE020007945.1, read as the reverse complement.
ATTATATACTTTCTATTATGTTATATGCTATATAAATGTATCTACGTAATGTAATAAAAAAATAAATAAATAAGAAATTGTCAAAAGATAAAGGAGTGTTGAAATTGGAGGAATTGTGAGACCCAAAAATAAAGCTGAAATTGGGGGAATTTTCAAAAGCAAATAAGATTTGAAACTGCGGATTGTCATAAAGAAATTGAGAATTGAAACTAAAGGAATTGCCAATACCAAAATGAATATTGAAACTGAAGGAATAGGCCACTTGCAATGTAATTTATAATGTTTGTCTCATGATTTTCTTAATTTATTTTCATCAAAATCGACACTGATTTTTTCCTCTCAATATAGCAACACTGGAATTCCGTTGACTCTTGAAGTTTTAACTGACATCTGATGATCTGACATTACTTCACTCGTAACCTACAAACTTTGTTTTACGAAATTATAAAATAATCATTTGATATGGATAATGATTGAAATTGTTTTTGTTTAGGGTCAGTCTGTGTACCCTTTTATTGGACAGTTCAATATTCTAATAGCCATCTTAGAGTAACGAAAATATTACTCTGATAACAGTAGCTCATTTTTTCTGACACCACGAAAAATCTTTATTAAAGATTAGAGAGACATGTATTTCTTAATATGGATAAAATTTATGAAAAACACTTTTATTAGTTTAATCACAGTGAGGAACAACTGTTTCAGGCACCATAGAAGCAAAACCACGCATTTTAATTAATTTAAAGCTTGGTAAAGTTTCAAGTTTTTTTAAAGCTTTTAGGTTAGGTTTTCTTTTATTTATGAAAAAAACCCATACTAAGAACCTAAAAACCTATTGTAGGTCTGATTAATATATTGTAATATAAAATAGGTTTTAGGTTCTTAGTTTGGGTTTTTTATATAAAAAAAAAATAAATGAAAATAAAAGTGCTTAAATGCATAATTTACTCCCGCTCAGAATTTTGACAGATGTTATGGTGTGAAGTTTATGCAATCGGACTTCCGGCTCGGCAGCTTATGTACATATCGATGACGGTGCAAATATTCACAAAATCAAAGTATTTTTATTATAAGTATAATTTACAACAGTAAAGTTGAATAATATCAAACAAACGGTATAAGATGTAGGTATGTTTAAGAACAAGTATGTTCATTAAGTTGAACATTATAATGATCAATATGGTGAATCAAAGAAAAAAATAATTTGATGAGATGTAACATTTTTGGTACGCTTCGTTATTCTCCTCTGCCATTCATGTAGAAATAGTTTTTTTTTAAATAATTTCTGGCTAATTAATTTATTTTTTCCACACCCATAAAATATTTCCCGTCCTTCCGGTTTATAAAAAATGGCCCGATTTTGGGGAGTGAAAATTTCAAAAAATCACCTTGGATTAAAAAATACAAAAAAAAATGTACAGAATGTCTTTTCCTGAGCCGAAATTATTTTTTTTTAAATGTGATTCAAGTGGCCTATCATCAAAAGCAAAAGAGATTTAAACGCAGCAATGATTGCAAAACTTAGGATAGTAGGTACATAATACTGTGTATGTATATTGTTAATACAGTTTGACGGTATACCTGCAGGAAGGAGCGTGGCAGCGACATGACCACGGTCTGTATGGGCGCCGGCAGCTTCCACTGCGGGTTGACCATCCACAGCGGCTGCACAGGGTTGGTCCTGGCCAAGTCCACCAGGCACTCCCGGATCCTGTCCGCTGTCGTGGCATCCATCAGCTGCTGTCGGAGACACCCCATTTCCAGCTCCGGCACCCCTCGCGTATTGAAATCTGGAGTATGCCAATCCGTGGTGAGCAATTCCAATGGAAGTTCTTCCGGACTGTTCAAATCCAAATCCCTGTACATGTATTCCAACTCGTCCGCGTCAAACACTTGTATCTTACTCGGAGCGAGGAATTTGTTTATCTCGTCCGGTAAAACAGGGTGTTCCGACGCAGCCAAATGCAGCAGGAAGTGTTTGATCTTTGTCATGTCGGCGCTGGACAGCGTTTTGGAGGTCAGGACGGGTGTCAAGGCCCAGAAGAGTGTCTCCACGAACTTGGGGCCGAGGTTTCGTACGCGCTTGTTGAAGTCCATGTGCGCCGACGGAAGATTTCCCTCGAGGACGGAGCGGACGGCATTCAACGCAGCCACCTTGTTCAGGAGGTCTCGCGATATTGTGAATAAACCACTTGATGATGATCCTAGGGGAAGAAAATAATAGAACATTATTAACTTGCAAAACGAATACAATAGATTCACTGTTTAAGCTGATACTTGGAGAATAACAAATTCGGAGACTTTGGTTAAATTAGAAGAGCCGATTTGAAAATAATCGCATTTCAACAAAACATTTTATGAGACAGAAAAATGTTGGTAGATACTCTCATTATTGCCCTGGTGAAAGACCACCATTCAGAATCGAAATGTCGCTTGAAATGGCTAAAGCCTTGTTTGCTGATCGGATATGAATAGCCAGGTACTTCCCAACCTTCCTTTTGCCTGTCTCCATGCCCTCTCCACCCTCTTCAACCTCAAAAGATACCCCAATTTGGGATATCATAGTCTTACTGGCTCCGGGCAGTAGGGAACTGTTGGGACTCTTGTACGGAAATTATAAAAACACTGCAATAAATGAATTGTGGCCACTTCCGACCGCAGACAAACAAAACACCTAACAACTTAGGATACATTAGCACCACTATCGGAAAACCGTCCCAGATGTTATTAAAAAACAATGGCATCTGTAACTCTACACTTGGATGAGCTGCATTTCTTTACCTTGTTTGCTTACTCATGAATTCTATACCTCTTCATCATTCTGAATTAGTCTGACTATTATTCCTCACACATTCTAATATAAACTGTCTACTATAAATCCTTGGAGAATCATTTTATTTTTCACATTATCTCCACAGAGAAGGAATATATTCCCTCAGGGCCTATGTCATCTTTGGATCATAGCAATGTGAAGGAAATACGTATGAATCCATTCTCCCATTGCAGTGCAACGCGATGCGACAAAAGAGTCCGACTGGAGAGGTCAAGGGGTCTCCCTATATCAGCTTCTCCCGATCCGGCCCACCATGCAGTCGGTTGGCAGACGCATCTTCCACCGAGACCTGGATAAACCTCACCCCATGAACACCCCTGGTAAGTCACCAAACGAAGCAAATCACGGCAGAAGTGTTGGTTATCAAATAAATGGTTTCCAGAGCGGCGGCATCTCCCAAATTCCCAACTTCCCAACTATACTGACCTTGTATATCGAGCTCCACCACCAGGCGATGCACCAGCGGGATTTCTCTCTTCAAGTTGTCTTCCTGAAGCACGGCAATGAGGTTAGAGTAGTTATTGGATATGGCTTCCTGCAGGTCGTGCAGCAGTCCGTTCTCCTCCTGCAGGATATTCAACGCCTTCATATACCCCAACACCTCCGTCTCCGTGACGCTGGCATACTCCATCTTGACCCAATCCAGCTCGGGATACTTGCTGGTCAGCTTGTCCTTGTGTTCGCTGCACATCAAGATGTGTTTCCTCGCGAGGTCGTACTGCCCGTAAAAGAAGTAATTGGAGCATAAATCATAATTTATCTGCATGAGGAACTCGTGGTCACTGATGGTGCATTCTCCGGCTTCCCAGTCGTGAGTGAGCTCGGAGCAGTCCTCGGTCAGCGTGACGAAGGAGTCGGCCGTCGGTATTTTCAGCTGCTCTGTACACAGTCGCTTCTCGGTCAGCTCTGTGAGGAAAATGAGGCTGTACTTCCTCGAGTCTTCGGACTGGCGGACTAGCTGCTCGAAAGAGAGCTGAGCGAATTCCGGTGACATGACACCGCTGAAAAAAAAAAAATTATTTAATTCGAAAGAATAATTCTTTTTAATATAAAGTCCTCACAAGAGTCGCAACTGCTCCCAACCATATGGAGCCAGTGGGACTATGTAATCCCCAATTGAGGAATGTTGTGAGGCTGATGGTAGTGTGGAGGGGAAGAAGGTGGGGAAATACCTATCTATTCAGGTCTGGTCACCAAACACGGCTAAAGCCATTTCAAACAATGTTTCGATTCTTAATGGTGGTCTTTAACCAGGGCGATATTGACGGTATCTACCACTCTGGAACGTGCTGCAAATATACTACATATTATTTTTGAAAAATTTTTTTTGAAATAACTGCATATTTAATCAAATAAAATTCACTTGCGTGCGCCGGTATTTGTATCCACGACCTCCGGATTCGTAGCCAAGGATGGTAACCACTCAACCACGAAGACCGTGGAGACATGTCATTGATGCTATAAATATATTTAAAGCTCCATTGTATTCATTGTAAGGATAAAAAGGACAAACTGGCTATGACTCCTGATAATCATAATACCAGAGCAAAGCAGCTAGACAAGCTAAATGTACCTAAGTGTAATACTACTTTTGGACAAAGAAGCTTTCAATTTTAGCGGAAAAATTATACAACAAACTCTCACTGAGTATCAAACAAAGTAATTCAATCAATAATTGCATTAAGTCCAGCAAGGCTTGGCTTAAGGAATTAACAGAAGAAGAACTGACTAGTATTCTCAAAACAACATCATAGAAATTACTGAAAATACCCTACACAAACCTTGAAGTTGACATATAGAAGTCGCTGAAACCCCTTTATTCACAACCTAGAGGACTATGAAAAAAAATCTATAATATATATATCCAATTTTTATACTTACACCTTACCTTAAAATGTCAAAATTATATAAAAAAAATACTTTAAAAATATAAATTTAAAAAAAGTTGGGGAGCTCAATCGTGATTTACATGGTGAAAGTAAAATTACTTTGCAGATGGCAAATAAAGTATTTGCTTTTGAAGAGAAACTCAGTAGTGCGTAATTTTCTACATTTTCAAATTATTTAGCTGCCTTTTCTTAAGAGCAGATATTTAAGGGCAGATAGATATTGGGATTTAAGAATTGTCTGTTGCCTGTAGAGCATCCTTGGCACTTAGAAACTGCACTTATGCATTACACAACCAGCTGCATTGGGATATGATTATGCAAAGGTATTCAACAAAATAATCGACTGGAAAAACTATATGAATCTGGAAGTTATTTTTATAGAAAAGAAACACGAAAAGGACTATGCCGAAATTTTTAAATTATTACCTAAATAATATGAAAGAAGAGTGCAAAATATAGGATTAATAAAGATACGTAAAAAGTACGGCAAGCGAAAATTTTCCTAGATAAGAAGAGGGTAAACCGATAAATTTAACTCAATTTTTTGTTAATAACTTATTGAAGCTTATACATCTCATTGTAATACATGTATTTTTTAATCATTGAAGATAATATTAACAGTTCTCAAAATGAAACGAAAGACACAAAAAAGAAAAAGATAATGGTAGCAACTGTGACTCGAACCCAGGACCTCATGATCTATCCGGGACCAATCACCTAACAGGTTGGGACCCTAGGCCCGGGCCTCTCGGGTCTAGGCGGAATTCTGGCACTGGTTCCGGGGCCCCCTTAGGCCGTGGCCCCTGGGTTTGTGCCCCGCTTGTCCCTAGGGCAGAGGTCGGCAAACTTATTTGCCAAAGAGCCAAATATGTACATTACAACGATTTAAAAAAAAAATAAGAGCCAATTCTGTTTTTTTGATTTAGCAAACATTTATTACAATTTCAGCACTTTATTAAATTACGGGTACCTACGCTGAATACAACTTGATATCATATTTAATAAACATTTTATTCTATGATAAAAAAAATAACATATAATTAAGGAATCCATAATGAGACATCTTATTCAAAAATCAAAACAAAAGTTAGGTCATTCTACCTCCGTGGAACATGAAAACAAATATCTAGATCTATAACAAATACCTAGATTTGTGAAAAACAAATAATATTGTGGACAAATACCTACATCTGTGAAAAACAAATAATATTCAAAACAAATAATATTCAAAACCAATAATATTGTGGACAAATACCTAGATCTGTTAACCATTGTTAAAAATAAAATAATTACTATCAGACATTATGTGAAAAAGCATTATAATAATTAGTTAAGTATTTTAATATTAAGTATTACACTATTACGTAATTATGATGTATTACCTATTCAAATATTAAATTGAGATTTAATTATTTTATTACAAACAAATAAATAGGAAAAATGAGTGATTTCTTACAATCAAACTGATTGATCAGTTTTGTAAGATTTAAGTAACATAAAATATTGTACAAAGAAAAAATGAAAAAACAGATTAAAAATAATATATATTAAATCATGACAATGACAATCATAATATTATATATAGTATTGCTTTAACTTTTTCAATTTTCAGACGACCCCTGATGGGGAAAAATCCACCTTAGCGCCCCCTTAATTTGACCGACCGGAAGGTCTAAGATTGCTCGAAAGGGAGCGTGGATTTAGCAGCCAAGCCAAAATCGACCTTCCGGATATAGAAATTCAAAGAAAATAAGGGTCAGAATTGGTCAAATTTCGATGTCGCATAAAATCGTATGGAAAAATTCAGACAACTGAAACTGAAACTACTGAAAATTTTGTATCGAAAATAGTGATCGATTATGGTTTCCAACTGTCGGCGAGAACTAAAACTAGCGTTAATTAAGTAAGGAAAAATTCAAATCCGATCGAGTTTTGCGTCGGTTCTATTTTCAACCGCAATCTTCCTACCCGCCGTGTGGCGCTGCTCGAGTTTCATTCGAGTTTCCAGCGATCTTTTACCCTACGTGTTGCCAGTGAAAGAAAAATAATAGACTCGCCGAGTATATATTTAAAAACTACGTACAAAAGGTAAAATCGGATCTCTCGGCGGAAAATTATCTTCACCGTTTGCCGTCTCCCACGAAATTACAATATCCTTTACTTAGACGAATCGGAGAGGTTAACTAAATAGATAATCGCTTTTAAAAACCACGTAGGAAGTTTTGAAAATCGCGACATCTATTGCAACCCATGGGAAAACTTCCACAATAATCGTTCAAACTTTTGACAGTTGGGAAATATAAAAAAAAGCGCCATTTCGTTCCTTCCCGCCCGCTCTCATATTGCATAATTTTTCTTAGAGAATTTTCCATAGATTGTATGCAAATACAAAAGTACCTACGCGAGAATTTTATCTAATAAAGCATTCGAATTTAATTTCCGGGTAGGTAGGTACCCAAGTATTTAAAGGAAACTAACGGAATAGTATGAAAAAAATGCTTTGAAGGTTTAATAATATTTTAAATAAACGAATTTGTTGAAATAGAATTACGGTTTTTTTTAATGCCGAGGCGATTTTACACGGTGCCATTATTAATACTTATATGAGTAATATTGTAATACTAATTTGAAATATACAACGAACAAATAATTCAGTGAACGAAAAAAATCGATAAAAATTCATTTATTTATAGAAAACGACAATTTTTTGTATGATTTTTTAAAAAGTTTATATAGCGCTGTTTTTTTACTTTCCCCTTGAACTTAGCAGTTAGCTCCAAAGCCCCATTTTGCAAGATGTGGCTCATATTTTTAAGGGAAAATATTACGCAAAACACATTTATTAAAATAAAATCACTAGGGGTGGGGTAGGGGTCGGGGAAGGAATAGGGGTAAGAGCAGGGGTAGGGGTAGGTTTATCCGATATGGGTATCAAACTGAGCGTCTCCACCTACGCAACGAGATTTGGGAAATTAAAAATTTGGCAACAAATTTCTAGGCCCCATTTGTCGAGATAAAGCTAACATTGAAAGTTTTTTTCTTTTCATTTTCTTTAAATACTTAATAGTGGTAGTCGTAGGGTAGGAGTTGGGTAGATGTAGGGGAGGAGTTGG